>BHDV01015689.1:43396-55842 GCA_005406045.1 Adoxophyes honmai
CACCTCCAGACTGGAAATTATAGTTTCAGTAATTAGCCAAGCCTGCTGCTTCTCAAGTGTTGCATTTCTGCTAATGCTCGTTCATAGTGGGGTTTACTTAACAGTTTAGAGGGTTCTAAATCAGATAGAGCTATTCCTTAAAGCCTTGAATCTGCTGAGAGCTACGTATACCTACTTGATCTTTAGTAAATATGTACATAAACAGAACTTTCCTTTAAGGATATAGCTAATTTGAAGTCGGTTTTTTTTTGTTTAAAATTATGAAAATTATATTCATGCTTATTATACATTTTAACAAAAAATATTGGCGGAGTCGAATCGTAATGTATAAAACACATGGGAAAAATAAATGCGGTATATTTAAATTATATGCAAATTGCAAAAAAAATCCTTTCCTTGCTACTTAGGTACTAAGGAGGTTCGTAAGCGGTTGTGCACTGCACAGGTAGGTTCACAGAAAAAGGCCCTAATCAAAAATTATAATTATTTTTCAGGAGTTGAAATTACTTCTCGACGCGTCCGACGAGGGTGTGATCTACTGGAGTTTTGGGTCCATGTCGCGAATCGAAACCATCCCCAACGAGACGCTCGCGCAGATATTTCAACTAATATCGGAGGTGCCCCAAACTGTCCTCGTCAAAATGGACCGCGGAATGCTTGCGAGGAACCTGACCGTTCCCGACAACGTGTACACGATGGATTGGATACCCCAATACAAAACATTATGTGAGTTTCCTTTCGTAAGCTTATTTTATTTACCTAGCATTAATAATTTACCTGTTCCATGCAGTCTACTATTTAGAAATGCGCAAAGCTCAAGCTGATAACTCTTTGGTATTTTTGGTTACAAACTTTGATGAGATGAGACCTATTTTAGTTAGATGCAATATCCTCCAAGTTGCCGTAATAAGGAGATATTCGGCCTTAAAAGCCTCCGACAGAGACGCGCGTGTCCATTGCGGGCTGTTGGCGCTAGCACGGCTGACTGACTCACTGATAATCAAATCAAAAGTCTTGAAAAACGTGTAAAAAATTTATTCGAAAATCATTCAAGGGGGTAAAAGGGGGAGGCAAAGTTATACGAAGTCGCGGGCAAAAGCTAGTACTCAACATTTAGTTTTTTTTAATTAGTTAACAGATAGCCACCGGATTGTACGTGTGACATCTGAGTCTAATCCCTGTTTTTTTCTACAGGTCACCCGAACGTGAAACTGTTCATATCCCACGGCGGGCTCCTGGGCACGCAGGAAGCCGTGGCTTGCGCCGTGCCCATGCTGACGGTGCCGCTGTACGCGGACCAGGCGCTCAATGGGCGCGCCATGAGCGACCGCGGCGTCGCGAGGCTCGTCTCCCTCAAACACTTCGACTCTGAACAGTGGCGAGATGCGCTTGCTGACTTGCTTGGCAACCCAAAGTAAGATTGCGGATTTCTTTATATGATTTAACCTTTTGACCGCCAAAGACGCCATATCACGTCATCGCAAGTCAGTGCCCGTGACGCCACGACGTTAAATGGTGCGTCGAAGTTATTGCGAAAGAACTGAAATATAAAACGCTGCAACATTTTTTCTAGGTTTACTTTATTTATAGGTAGTATAAGTTATTTTATACCTAATTTAAATAAAATAATACAGCACCATTCGAAAAAAAACAAGCATTATCTAAGAGCCGACTCACGTCTTTGGCGTTAGGAGCACAGCGTTCCACTCTGCGCCTTGGCGGTCAAAAGGTTAATAGTGTGCTTCCTTATAGTATGAGAAAAAAGTTCAACATTGGCTTGCACAGGGCACAGAATTACGTACTAAAGGTCCAATCCCGAACGTGTTTAATCGTAAAAATATTTGTCTCTTTCTACCGTTACCTTCCTGCCGTAGATCTTTCACGAGGTATCGCCGGGGAGCGTATCGTTATTGCGGAGTAGACCTCCCTTGTCAGGGTTTGACTTTGTATGTAACTTAAGTCACTGGGCGATTAAATATCTACCTTGTGCCTACCCTAATTTCTTACTGATTGCACTGCGCGCTTCTATATCGATGTCCAGCTATGCATCCTGTTCGAAATGGTGACACATATTTACATGAAAACCGGTCTTAATTATCATTGATAAAGGAAATAAAGGAAAATGCTCTATTTAAGTATGTAATATTATCCTGAATCTTGTCTGTGCAGCTGTGATGTTAGTGAGCACCCACATAGATGGACGCTATAGACAGACGGTATGTCTGGCGAGTTTCTTCTGAATTGTATGATAATGTGACCCCATTTGGAATGTTGTTAACATCATACTTTTGAGGTGATTTATGGGCTGATGAGGTTCAGAGTTCAGATGCAGCAAACAAGTTATCGCCGGGCACGCGTACGTCTACTTACAAGCGTCATTAGCTGCTTATCTCGAACCAATATTTATTGCAGCACTACAAAAGATTTTTTTTATCATTACGTCTCCTGTTTACAATAATTCAAACAATGACTGGACAGATAACCCGACGGCACTTTAAAAAGACGTCTACGTCTAACCTCTGGCATAAATACGTGTATTATAAAGTAAGTTCTTTGTTTCAGGTACAAAGAAAATGCTAAAAAGCTGAGGGATATCTTTTTAGACAGGCCATTATCTCCGCTCGACACAAGCGTGTACTGGATCGAATATGTCCTGCGACACAAGGGCGCGAGGCACATCCGGTCGCCGGCGCTCGACCTACCCCTATCCCAACAACTTCTACTAGATGTAATCACCCTTAGTATAGCCCTAACTATAATGGCAATATTCATCCTCTACCTGTTATTCAGATACTTCTGCACAAGGTGCATCAAGTGGTGGCCCAAAGAGAAGCTAGTTTTTGAGAAAAGATTGTTCAGAAGGAACAGCCTTTTCCTCTGTTTACTTTGGAAGTACAAAGTGAAAGCGACGTAATATTAATTCAAATTGAATTTATTTTAAAATAGGTGTTAAGTGTAAATATTAATGTGTAAGATATTTATGTTAATAAAAGAAAACTACATGTGAAGTTTCTTTTTCATTATTCTACTAGCTGTGCCCACAACTTCGCCCGTGTGGTTTTTTCCCCCACATATTCTAAAAGCCTTTAAGAAGGCTTCCTCGATAAATGGTCTATCTAACACTAAAAGATTTTACAATTCAAATCAGTAGTTCTTGTAGGCTTATCACAGCAACACTCTCTATGCTAGAGACCTTTAGGTACTTAAAAGATGGTAAACAATCTTGACATGTCTTTTTATTGATATACACAGTCTAAAAATGAAAATCGTTACAATATACAATTCAATTATGAAAGTAAATGATTTTTTCATACCTAAATTGTAAAACGTAAAGATTTTGATTTATAAAGTGTATGTTTAAATAAAAAGACACGTCAAGATTGTTTACCATCTTTTAAGTACCTAAAGGTCTCTAGTATAGTCGCGTCGCCCGCGGGATAGTCTACCTGTCACTTTCTGACGTCTCTAATTAGACAGTGACAGGTATAGTCTATGTTGCGCGTTCAAACAAACAAAGTCTTCACCCTTATTGGTACACAAATTAAGTATTATTTAACAGGTAGTCTAAATATCTCATTTGTGTGATGGGGAGTACTGTAGTAAAAATTCATATAGGTATAATATATCACTTCAATTACCCACATAGCTGCTACTAACTCAACATACCTTTTTCCTGACAAAATAATATAACCATGTTTACTCACTACTTGACTATTGATGTCATTGTTTTTGTATCTTATCCTCTATAGCTCTTGCTAATAGGTGAAAAACCTTTCATTACACAGCTGTATGTATAGGTATCTTTTCTGTATAAGTCAACAATAGCCAAAAAAATACCCAGAAATAGGTAAACTAAATATTTTGAATAGTTCTAAGTATACCAGTATTTTCATCATAAAATCAGTTTTTATTTAAATATCACACTTACCTGCCATTTATCCTCTTAACTCATCTAATGCAGGAAGTGGAAAGCATCACTATTATTTCAGTCACTACAAATTATGCAGAATAATAGAACAAAACAAATGGTTATTCACAAATCTTTCTAGCCTAGATTAATCAAAAAATGAAGATACCTATCATACAATGTTTCCAGAACTTCAAATAATACTTACCAATAAAGAACAGGGATTCCAAAGTCCATATCAAAGCGAAAGTGTGAGAATGCTAGAAGAGCTCCCGATTTTTCTTTGGCAATGAGATACCAGGCTGAATCATCCTTCATCTCCTCAACCTTCCGCTCCTTGTTCCAGCCCCAAGCACATGTCTCATACCTGAAATTAGATTCATCTATAAACTTTTTCATTAGCCTTTTTAAACTGGTCATATCATACAAGCTTGTGTTCAAATATTAGGTTCAATTCGGCATACAACTTGTCATGATTTTAGAGAGAGAGAGAGAGAGCAAATTCATGCAATGCAAATAGTATACTGCATTTTCTAAATCTTACTAATATTATAAACGTGAAAGTTTGTGAGTATGGATGGATGGATGTATGGATGGATGTTTGTTACTCCTTCACGCAAAAACTACTGAATGGATTTTCATGAAACTTTACAGTAATGTAGCTTATACATCAGAATAGCACATAGGCTACAATTTATAAAGATTTTGTTTGAATTTTCCAAAATATGACGATAAGTGTCGAGAAAGTAGGAAAAAACCTAATGTTTGCTGGCTATTCTGGCGGGCGCTTCCTAATAATAATTCTGTGTTAGCCCGAATTTAACGCGTGCGAAGCCGCGGGCAGAAGCTAGTTTCATAATATATTGATGACAATTAGAGCTTCCCTTTAGATTTCCATAAGTAAAGGGGAGGCTTATGTTCAGCAGTGGACATCTTATGACTGAAATGATGATGATGATGAGTAAGAACTTGATTATACCATGGCATCTAATGAATAACATATTTTTACTAACTAGTCTCCGCAAAAGCTGACAAAACTAAACTAATCATTTCAAGGCTTAACAATTAAATTTAGACTACTTACAGCTTTTTCATATTCCTCTCAGTAAGGTCTATAGCCCAATTGAGTGTGTTCTTGTCAAGGGCAGTGACTCTCTGTATGTACATTTCTACGTCCAGGTCATCATTACGGTAAACCAACAGCTCTTTGCACAAAGAAGCAAGATCAGTCAGTTTGTTGGCCGAGGTGACATGTGTCATACCATCAGCGATACGGTATTGCTCCAGTTTCCTGGCTTGTCTCTTCTCCTTACTTTTGCTTACTGAAGCTGTCGATTTTTTCTGAAATATTACATTACATACAACTATTTCAGTTAGTGTGTTAAGCACTAAAGATAACCTTAACTAAAGATGCAAAATTAAAATAATGAAAGACTAAAATCAATCCATATATATTCATTACGAAATATAAGAGCAAATTGGGCTTTTAGTGTGTTAAATGCAGGACCTATTAAAATATTATAAAAGGACACTACTTGATACATCAGGATTCAGGACCAAACATTCTACGAATATAAGTACTTACACCCATGATAATAATAGATGATTAATTGCGTGATATGTAATATAAATCAGTAAAATTGTCAAATTTACTAGTTTTTCATTAATAATTTCTCATCAAATTCAATTACTGTAAACATAAACACGGCGGGAAAAATGGCTGCTTTTTATAAACTGTCACTGTCACGATCTCACGATGCTGTCACGTCTGTCACCTTTTTTTTATTTCTAAAATTAATGGTTATCTATTCCACAATTAGCCAAAGACATGTACTCCGCACATTCGTTTAGATTGTTTTCTTAAATTTACAATGAACCTTAAGCCGAGGAGTAATCATTTCATTATCTTATTATTCAATGTATTTTTCGATAAACCATTATTCTCCACAACTTCACCGTAATTCAACTAGCAAAATATCGAGGAAGACGCAACTGCAACGAACTTTTCTAATATCTGTGCCAGTGCTAGGAAGTAGATAAAGGCATGCGCACAATATCTAAGAATGTTTGCCTTTGACAATGAAATTGAATTAAATTAATGAAAATTACTCATTATTTGTATTTTCTAACATGTACTTATGTAATACTTATGGATACATTCTACCATTAAAAACACACTAAAATCGGTGCAAAACAGTATTTCGAGTATTCCGAACAGTCCCATCTTCACCCGCGAATATTCGAATATTGTTACGTCACTTGGAACCGGAAAATCAATATCATTTCTTCAACTCGATACTGTAACCGCATTGTTATATTTATCATATTTTAATTTAATCATTTAAGACTATTTGATTTCAGCTATCACTTTCTAAACGTTACAATTATACATTTTTCTGGCTGATTGCCAAAATTTAGTCCGTCAGATTTTACATCGCCAAAATTTTATGAACCTTGGAATAAAAGTTGGGTTTTCTGGCTTCAACATCTCAACAAAAATATCAAGACGCTGTTATTTCAATAATATTAGAATCATGAAGTCATTGAAGCTTTCACAGACTAACGACGAAATGCCAACTTTGGGTCTAGGAACATGGCAGGTTTGTTTTGAAATAGTGTTTTTGCAATTAGAGCGTATACAAAGGTACGTCTAGCAAAATATCCGATTAATAATTAATGCAAAATTTTATTTACAGGCACCACCTGATGTAATAGAATCAACGGTATTAAAGGCTTTGGATTTAGGATACAGACATATAGATACAGCTTTTAACTACAACAACGAAGAGGCTATAGGAGCTGCTGTTCAAAAATGGATTAGTGATGGGAAAGGCAAAAGGGACGACTTGTTTATTACTACTAAGGTGAGGAGTGCAGTAGTATGTAGGTATAAGATGATTTTAATCTTTTTGGAGAACTGGATTCCCAGGGAATAACACCTCTCCATCGTGGTTGTCGTAAGATGCTAATGAGGATTTAGGCCAACGTATGCTTTAGGCGCCAGGCTCGCTATCTGTCGCTATTACACTTCTTTCATCTGTGTAATCTGTGTTCAAACATAAATTATGCTAAAAGTAGCTATGAAACGTGAAATAGTCACGGCTTTGACTATGTAACATTCCGTGTGCTCTGTCTACCCCATTGGGTGGTGCAGACGTGATGTCTATGTTTATGTATGTAATACTGGATACTTGTTTTGGAGAACGGAACGGTTTCCAATGTATCTAATTACGATTCAGAGAAAATAATGGCAAACAAATACGTATATTATTTAGTTTTTCATTGCTTTAAAAAAAGCGTTTTCTTTCTCATGTCGTGTATGATCGAATAAATAAAATAATCTATACATACATAGAAATACAAATGTGTATATGCTGGTCCATCAAGCACAGACCCTCATATACATCTACACATACACATAAGTGCATACATTATACTTATTTTGTTGCAATGTTAATTTCAGCTTCCCCACGTGGGCAACCGCGCTTCGGACGTCAGAAAATTCCTAAAGCTCCAGCTAGGCCGCTTGCAGATGGACTACGTCAACCTTTACCTGATTCATGTCCCTTTTGGGTTCTCTTGTGACCCTGAAAAGTTAACTCCGATTGTGAAGAGTGATGGAGAGTACGACCTGGATGTAAAAACGAATCATGTAGAAACATGGAAGGTATGAAGTAAAAAAAAAATTTTCTTGTGAGATAATATTTGTATTAGGTTTTGGTGCT
Organism: Adoxophyes honmai; assembly: GCA_005406045.1. NCBI lineage: Eukaryota > Metazoa > Arthropoda > Insecta > Lepidoptera > Tortricidae > Adoxophyes > Adoxophyes honmai. Next base: position 51,029 of record BHDV01015689.1, read on the forward strand.
TTGGTGCACTTATTTTCTTTCGGGAATGGATTTCTCTACATTTAGTCTTCTCATTTTTTTAGGTAATGGAGGAGTGCCAAAAAGAGGGCCTCGCTAAAAACTTAGGAGTCTCAAATTTCAACGAGTCTCAGATAAGGAGTATAATGCAAAGTGCCACTCTCGCGCCTCAGGTGCTGCAAATTGAGTTGCACGCTTACTTCCAGCAGAGGGAGCTTCGCGATTTTTGTGCGGAGCATAACATTCTTGTGACTGCTTACGCACCCCTCGGCAGCCCTGGTGCTAAAGACCACTTTGTCAACAAGTATAATTATAGGTAAGAGGAAATTTAACCATTTTGATATGGCAATTTAGACTCAAATTACATAATAATAATCTTGTTTTTTTTTCAGTCCCGATGTGTTTCCTGATTTGCTGGGACTCCCCATAGTGAAGGAAATCGCCGACGATCACGGAAAGACGCCAGCTCAAGTGCTATTGCATTTCCTGGTCAGACAGCAGATAATCGTCATTCCGAAGAGCACCAGCGAGCATAGGTTGAAGGTGAATACATACTTACATACATACATCACCCCTGTATTCCCAAACGGGGTAGGCTGTGCTAACTGAACACTACAAAGACAAAACCGTGACTATTTCACATTTCGTGGCGACTTCTAGCATATTTTTGTAGGTTTTAAGTTGGCAGGTATAATAGTGACAGGGTGGTAGCCTGTCGCCTAAAACATATCTTAACCCAGGGGTTCCCAATCTTTTTCAGCCCGCGGCGCACCCACAAGTTTAGAATTCTGTCACGGCGCCCTACCCTGTGTAACCATTTGAAAAAGATACAGTACAAATAGCCAGATAATAGTAGTATTTAAGTTGAGAGGCATAAAAATGAAAAATATGTACCTATTGTGTAAAAATATGAAAACGGTTTCGGATAATGATAAAAAATCGATTCACGCGGCGCCCCTCAGTACTTTCTACGGCGCCCCAGGGCGCCGCGGCGCACAGTTTGGGAACCCCTGTCTTAACCTATTTTCTTAGTCACCTCTTACGACATCCACGGAAGAAATGGAGAGGTGATATTCTAAACCTGTTTACAATACTCAATACAATTAGTTAATTACAATTTAATAGTGAGTCTGACAGATAGTCGGAGATCGTGTTTGCGATCGTCTGGAAGTGAAATCAGTCAAATTAGCGAATCGGTATAGCCTATACATAATCCAGTAGTCATTTCAATAGTGAACAATTTATTACTTTCAGGAAAACATGCAAATATACGACTTTGATATGACGGAAAATGAAATGAACCGCTTGAAGAAGTTGGACAAAGGTGAAAAAGGACGTATTTTCAACTTCCTTTTTTGGAAAGGAGTCGAGAAACATCCCGAATATCCATTCAAGCTGCCGCAAATTACTGTCTTGAAAGAATAGATGAATAACTTTAGGATATCGTCAAATAGACCGAATTAATGCAACATTCTAGTCATTCTACCTCTACTTGGGTACAACTAAAACTATGCGACCAAGTGTTATCATATATACATTACTTATGCAGTAAGGCTAGCTTTAACATTGTGATCACGATCAGTATAACTGATGTAAATTTTTGTCTTAAGCTGTGAGCTCAATAAATTTTCACGTGTTTTTTTTGGCTTGGCATTAGATGCTGTTAATTTAATACAAACAAATATAAAACAGTTGTTTTATTTCGATTACAATTAAAACAATCACGGACAATAATGAATGCACGAATACACAAATAAAAAACAGCGATCAGGACAATCTGTAGAGCATTTTTCGCTGTAAACGATGTTGGAGCTCGCCTCTCCGTATCATGGTATGGATCACTTTTTGAATAGCTCTCTCGGGGTATTTCTGCCGCAGAAAGTCTTGGATGATTGTCTGCTCGGACACTTGGGAGCCCACTGCGAACCTGCGCTTCAATTGTTTTTCCACGCGAGATAACATCTCATGATCTTCTTCTGTTGTGAAACCTTCGGCACCTGATTGACACAAAGTACAGTTTATTTTGAGTTTGAAACTGGCAAATCCTTCGCAGTGATACGGAGGTTCTGAATCAATATTATCATAATGGATCGTGACTATGGATGGTTGCATGCAGGCATATATATCGCAGATTTTGGTGAACTTTGCAACATTGAAAAAAAAAAAATTTTTTTTCGTCCTCACCTGCCAGACTTCCAGTCATAGCGGCATCTAATGTAGACACCTGGAAGAGCCTCAGAGCCTCGGTAACGTGCGCCTCAGTAGCGAACGGCTGCAGTTGCATTTTGGCGAGAGATTCTGATATACGCACGATGGCTTCTAGCTGCCTGTAATAGAAGCAGGATAAATATTTGAGATTATGTAATCTCACAGTCATATGAACGTGTTATTAAGAATTTACACGTAGAATTACTTTTTTTTGGCGGGTATACGAGCGGGTAAGAACAACACATTTATGTCATACAACCGCAGGACATACTGTTACCTGGAAAATCGCTGCGCGAATAGGGATGATGACAGGGTTAAAAATATATCATTTTAATTAGTCCGTAAGTTAGATTATGGAAAAATATGAGAATATGAGAAAAATCAGTACTATTTTTTTTACTCAAACGTGACGTCACGCGAAACTTTTAGGCTCTGTATTATCGTCAATTTTCGTCTTTCAAATAAAAGAAAAAAATATGGGTACAATATTTTTTCGAAGTCTATCTGCCGGACTAAATAGTTTTTTCTAGTCATCTAGCCTATTCTCCCTCTAAAATCGTGCCAACTTGTTTGCCAAATATTTTAGAGTGTTCGGCAACTTAGCCAAAAATGACTGCCCAGAAGTCGTTTTATAGGTCGCGATTAGCACGATGATTTGTCGCGTTAACCGAACGATTGGTTCAATATTTGACGTTAGCCTCCTGTCGATTTTGGGCAAGTTGAATGAGGATCACCATACGGGTGTAATTAATGTACGCGTATTGCACGAGATATTACTCGCACATAGTCACGTGTCACCATAGTCAAAAATGTTCGGGACTACATTATCGGGTCGTACAGTCACCAGCACCAATATCTGATACAATAAGACTGGAAAAACATCTGATTCGACTCTATTACTAGGGGCAGTAGGATATTTTTGCACGCTCGGGTGCACCGGGATTGTTGACCCACTTACCTATGTTTGTAACTTGGTCGTGTAATACTAATCCAATAGCTAACATCTAGTCGGTCACATCGGTCATTGATTACACGTCTAAATTGCGAACAGTGGCAAGTGGCTCAACAATCCCGGTTCGCGACTGTACATTATTGGTCGTACAATACGGGCTGTGCATAAACCACACCCCACCATACTAGTGAGCCATTCAGTTACCTGACAGTGATGGGTATGGCGAGCCGTTTCTCCGAGTGCGCCTCTTGCTGCGTCGCGCCGGTGCGCATGAGCACGTACCGCGCGCGCAGGCGCTCGGCGGCGGCGGGCGCGAGCCGCGGCCCGCAGCGCGCGCGGCAGAAGGCCGAGTACCGCCGCAGGAGCGCTAGCGGCAGCTCGCCCGCTAACGTCTCGCGCTCCACCGATGAACCCCCCATGTGCACTGAGATTATGTGCTTTGCTAGTGTCTGGAAAGTTATTGTTAATTTTATCATTATCACCTAGCCTTAGGGGAGGTGCACGCTGCAGTTCAGGTACAGTCAGGGATTGTCGAGCCACTTGCCACTGTTCGCAATTTAGACGCGTAATCAATGACCGACGTGACCAACTAGATGTCAGCTATTGGATTAATATTACTCGACCAAGTTACAAACATAGCTAAGATCTATTTTTTATAACGGTAGACTAAAATGACATTTCAAGTATTGCCTGTTTTTTTCACTTCATAAATAGTGATGTGCTACAACCGGTATTTACCGAAAAAAAAGCAAGTGTGCTTGTTAGATTATGTAATATAGTCAAGAGAACAAAACTAAATAGGTAAGTACTACTGAATGTAATTAAAATAAAACAACTGTTCATTCTTGTTTTTTTTTTTGTAGAAAGCTTTTTAGTTTTTCTTTTACAATTATGCCCTACATTGCACATAAATATTATTGTGTGCCTTGGCCGTTGAACACTTTATACCAATTACCACTTTATACCAACGGCCAAGTCACACAACATACATACATACATATTCTCACGCCTTTGTTCCCATGAGGGGTAGGCAGAGCACACGAATTCAAAATTCGTTTGCGAGTTGTCGCGGAATGTATGGAGACTTGTCGACCGTGGCAGTTGTGCAAACGTTCCGCTGGCGGCGCTGTCTCGCTTTCCATACGATTTTGCTATAACTCGCAAACGAATTCGTTAACGACTGCTCCACCGAAATGAACACACTAGACGTACTGGTGGTTAAACGTGATATTGTGGTAACAGGTTGCTAGCCCATCGCCCACAATACACTTACCCTTTCCCAGAGTCGACTCTTACGACACCCACGGGATGAAAGGGGGACACAATATTAACTATAATAATAAAGAAATCGCAGTAAGGAACCTTAGACCTAGCGTACTTTATCTAGATTTCATTACTTTTTTGGGATAAACAAGCAGCTTCCACGAGACTTGGCTAGTTTTTTTACAGAATGTTTTTGATGGGATTTCACTACTATTTGTAGAAACGTGGGCATATTCATTTATTTTGTTTGATTTTCTTATTTTACACATTTTTAATTTAGTTAGTTCTTGTTGTTATGTCGTATGTATGTATATATGTGACCGTCCATGGCTAAAGGGTCCTTATGGCAGGTATTGAGTTAAGCACAGTTCCTAAATCTATGTTAAATAAGCTA
>BHDV01015689.1:57706-100465 GCA_005406045.1 Adoxophyes honmai
ATCACAATAATATTATACTTACCCGCTATGCTATGCACAAAATATTATTTTTGACGATTCGTTTCAATCGAATCAGAAACCGGAACTGTGACAACACTGTTCGTATCAAGCAGGTCACATTATTTGTACGTTTGACATTTCGAGCTGTCATTTTAGTCTACCGTACTAAAAAATAGATCTTAAGCGGCTCAACAATCCCTGTTCGCGATGGTACGCTCTGCCGGCGAAAAGTCACGGCAGAAAGAAGCAATAATATTTTTACGCCTATACATGTTCGGAAGTGGATATTCTCTACGTAGAACTATTACTTAGTCTGTGGTAATGTAAGCTTAGCACGGCAACACACTAGTCGCGTCGCACGCGAGATAGTCTACCCATCATTTTCTGACATCTCTAATTAGATAGTGACGGATATAGAATATCTCGCGCGTATCGCTAAGCCGGCTGGTTGCTTGAAATACCTGAATCAGGAATTACGGAGTCGTTTGCTAGGTGCGATGACCTCAAAAGTATAGAACACGGCAGTCTGCCGCCTTCGCCTCTTACAACACCACCAACTACCTGTCACTGCAATATCTCGTTTAACCATCTGGTTACCTTGAAATTGCTAAACGTGGCACTGGATTTTTGAATTCATGTGCTCTGCCTACCCCTCTTGGGAATATAGGCGTCAGAACATGTATGTATGTACAGTCAGCGTCTGATACATGGTTACACTTTGGTACTTTGTCACTGTGATCGCAGTGACAATTTCATGCGAGAGTTCAAATATGAGGTTAATTAGAAAAGGTACTAAAGTGTATACATGTATCAGACGCTGACTGTACGTATAAAGCCTCAAAAAAAAAAAAACTTACGATATCCCGGTTCTGGTCGTGTTCGTCCTTGACGATGAAGATCATGTCGAACCGCGACAGGATGGTGGGCATGAAGTCTATGTTGTCGTCGGCCTTGGTGTCGTCCCAGCGGCCGAACACCGAGTTGGCGGCCGCCAGCACCGAGCAGCGCGAGTTCAGCGTCGTCGTTATACCCGCCTGGGGACACGAGGGTTCATTTTTTACTGTACTATTTTTATTTCTACGCGGGCTTTATTCACGTAATAACATCATAACGTTTTAATGCCTCTACCACGGTCCCTGTAACGCGGCCGAAACGTCGAGGTAATTATAATTAAAATTTGAATGTGTTACTGCTGAATATTATTTCTAAAATGGATGATTCAAGCGCAGTCACTATAAAACTGCGCATTCACTAAACCGATCACACAAAAAATATTAATTGTTCATGTCTTTTTCCTCGTTTGTAAAAATATGTAAATTTAATTAAATAATTAAGTTCAATTTCACATAAATAGTTATCGAAAATATGTAAGTACGGTCGACCAAGAAAGTGGTCTACCACTTTTGACAAAAGTTTCTGTGAGATCAAAATTATCACAAGGTTGACATTGTCACTGTCATAATATTATGGCGAGGGGAAATCGACCTTGTTGTTTCATGAGGTTCAAATGAATATCGATCTTGAGGGGGTAGACCAATTTCTTGGTCGACTGTACATATTTATGTATACACTTATTTATTACATACCAGTTTCATTGCACTTAATTTAAAATCAAATTAAAATTGAGAATTTCCATTTGAATTTTATTAGAAAATAGAAGGGTGAAGTCGCGAAAAGAAAGCTAGTTTGAATTAATAGTAGCCAGGTGCGAACACATATTTGGAAATTATCAAATGTCGTTGACTTTTTGTCTTTGTATGTTGCATTATGTGACAGAGATATTAACTTTTTTCGCTGTGTTTGTATAGCGTAAGTATCGAGTTAGTGCGTACAGTCACGAACAAGGATTGTTGAGCCACTTGCCACTGTTCGCAATTTAGACGTGTAATCAATGACCGATGTGACTGACAGATGTTATCTATTGAATTAGTATTACATGACCAAGTTACAAACATAGTTAAGTGGCTCAACAATCCCTGTTCGCGATGGTACCTTGGCGATGGATATGGTCTGCTGCTCCATGGCCTCGTGTATGGCGACGCGGTCGTCCTCGCGCATCTTGTCGAACTCGTCGATGCAGACAACCCCGCCGTCCGCCAGCACCATCGCGCCGCCCTCCATCACGAAGTTGCGCTGCGGATAGTGCGGATGTAAGACGGCCGAATAAGTACGTTTGTCTAACATTGCTGCGAGTTTACATTTAAATTCGTGATTTTATAGTCCTTTCGTTTATCGTCTACTTTTGGCGAAATAAACTAAAAACGTGAACGTTAGGGCCGCCTCGGACTGCCGGCATGGCACGGAACGGCACGGCAAGTTATGCTGCAGCCTCGTCCTGTAGAATAACCCGTGGAATGCTTCGGCATGCTGTGGCATGCCGCGGCATCGTTGTATCGAAATAAAGTAACATGAATTCTAAACTCATAGTAATAAGATTTAAAATAGTTATATCAGTAACAAATCCTTTGCCATGACCTGCCGTGCCATGCCGGCAGTCAGCGCCGGCCTTAAGCTGAAAACGATTTGCTTAGGTTTTCTAACACTTTGACAAAAAAAAATCTTAAATTTTATTTGCATGTACAAAGGTTGTTTTGATTGGCAAAAGTAGACGATGTTGATCAAATTAACCCGTATTACGTTAAACTACAGGCCGAATTTAAATAATTTGTTGTGCATAATTTTGGCACAAGTTGAATATCCGGAGGTTTAAACGGCGTCATTTACCTTTTTTCACCAGATTTCATAAAGAAATGATACCTACAATAAATCCACCATTACCTTTGTACTTAAACAGTTAGCTTGCAGTTTTTTTATATGACGCGTATTTTTGTATAATTAGGTGTTTATGTATGTACTTACTAACTTAAATGTCATATAGGTAGTGAGAGTATAAAATAATTGACATTCTATACGCACACACTATGATGGACATAATGTACCGATTTTTCAAGAACTCTGACACTATCACTTTCGCATCGAAATTGTTATTCGTGATTGAAACCAAGGTGTGCACTGACCGAGCCGGGGTCCCGGATGACGGAGGCGGTGAGGCCGGCCGCGCTGGAGCCCTTGCCGGACGTGTACACGCCGATGGGCGCCACCTTCTCCACGAACTTCAGCAGCTGCGACTTGGCTGTGCCGGGGTCGCCTAGTAAAAGGATGTTGATGTCGCCACGACGCGTCAGACCGTCCGGCAGCCGCTTGCGCGCCCCTGGACAGTACATACATATATTTTCCTAAATGGGGTAGGCAGATCACATGTAGCATGACATAGACAAAATTTATAAATAAATCCACGTTTTGTAGCAACTTCTACAATAATTTCAGGTTTAAAAAGAGAGGGAAGAGGTATAATAGTGACAGGTTGCTAGCCTGTCGCTTAAAGCCGACCTAAACCTACTTCGTTAGTCGCCTCTTACGACATCCACGGAAGAAAAGGAGAGGTGATATTCTAACCTGACCCTAAACACAAACAGGAAACTATATGACTGGTTTAAATTTGCTTAAGTAACAGAATAATAAAAAAAATAGTGCAAAGTACTAAGGTAGCTTGGGATTTTTAGGTTTAAGAGGCAATTATCTGGTATACCTACTCTTATATTGTATGGTACCACTATACCAATCGTTTTTTTGCCAAATTCTTAATTCATCCCATTCTGCTCACATCACATAATTTGTCACAAGGGAATGTTTAATCTAAACCTATATGTCTTATTTTGGCTAAACTCTGCTAATAACCATACCTCCGAACAGCAAACAAGCAATAGCCTTCTTCATATCAGTGGCTCCGAACACACTGGGGGCTATGGACATGGAGATTCTCTCGTAGATGTCAGGGGAGGCCGCGAGCCGGCGGAACTGCTCCTCCTCGTCCGAGGTGAAGGGCTTCAGGCCTCCGGTGACGCCCTCCTCGGCCAACAGCCCCACAGCGCGCAGGTACGAGGAACGTACGCCCACGCTTTTATCGGCTCGGCCTTCACGCTGTAGAAAAAATAGTCATCAACACAACATTGTCTCTCCAATAGATGTATGTATGTACACTTGTAGTCACGAACCGGGATTGTTGAGCCACTTGCCACTGTTCGCAATTTAGACGTGACCGATGTGACGGACTAGACGTCAGCTATTGGATTAGTATTACACGACCAAGTTACAAACATAGGTAAGTGGCTCAACAATCCCTGTTCGCGATGGTACACGCAAAAGATACAAAACTTTTGTTTTTTAGGGTGCGAGTAGAGTTGCGCGTGAGATAGACTATACCTGTCACTATTGAACTAAAGACGTCTGAGAGTGACAGGTAGTCTGTCCTAGGTAGTCTATAAACGACTCGCGAGTGTTGCAGTGCCAAGCCTACAAATAGTCGGCAAAGCATTCTACATTTATGACGTTTTACTAGTTGCTGGTTATTGTTGGTATGTTCCTTCTAATAGGAGCATATAGCATCTACTGGGGATTGAAATAGTTTTCATTGTCTGTTGTTTTTTTTTGGACAAATGAAATCTATAGGGCTTCCATAGGCGTTCCATTGTAGGTATTTAAAGAATAGCTCAGTACTTCAGTTTTCATTGTTTTTCAACCAACTTCGACAAAAGCAAAGCAAAGCTTCTCATGGCGGCTGTACGTCTTTTTTTCAAACAGTGGTAACAGTAATAAGTCTTTTATTTTGAATTTACAGAGATGAATTTAATCTAGCGTTTTCTATGTTTTCATATATTTGATACTAATTAATAAAGTTCTGAGTAGGTTTATGGACATGACATGTTATTATCAGATCATCACTGATTAGTGATTAAACCAATTAAATTCTATGAATGTTGGATGCCGTAGATGCCGTTTCATTCAGAGGTTACTACATGCGTTAAATCTGTACTTACCCCTTGCTTGGCGATCTTCTTGATGGAGTAAATGCCGAGGACGGTGATCCTGGCGCCGGGCGCCACGCGCTCGCACAGCACGCGCTCGCAGTACACGGACAGGTGGCGCGGCATCTCGCCCTGCGGGATGCTCTCCGGCGCCTCCTGCAGCTTCAGCACCTGCCGGAGTAACCTTCGTGAGGATATCACCAAGTTTTGAACTCATACTTGGAATTGGCATCATTATAATTATAATGATACTAGCTTTTGCCCGCGGCTCCGCTCGCGTTAAATGCGGGGTATCACAGAAGAGATAGCACACATACCAATTTATAGCTTTCTACATTGAAAACTTCCACCCCTCACTTTAGGGAAATGGGAGGTTTTGAAGAGACAAAAAGTAGCCTATGTCACTCTCCATGTCCTAAACTATCTCTACCTAAAAAATCACGTCAATCCATCGCTCCGTTTAGCCGTGAAAGACGGACAAACAAACAAACAAACACACTTTCACATTTATATATTGGTACGGATTAACCTATAAACCCAAAATACACTGACAGCGAAAGAGGGGCGGCGTGGCGCATTAGTGACGATATTGGTTGTAATATTCGAAATTACACGAAAGAGGGAGCACAAAGCACCACTGCACCGCTTCTGCTGTCAGTGCGATTGGAGCTTTGTATAACTAGCAACTTCATGCAACTAAGAAATACTTGTAATAAAAAATTGCATATGAATAAAGGCACCACATTATTGTTTTATTCCATTTTAGCTGATGAATGAATAGCAGTGTTATGGGCGTCTATAGGTAGAGATGCTCAATTGGTCATTCACCATCATGTGACCTACTTACTTTACATTCTTTGTGGTAATAAAAAAAAAATACTGTTGCTATGAGTCTCTTTCTAATCTGCAGTTCCCAATTCTGTAACTTATCTACCAATGCCCATGCAGTAAACATAATCATTCTAAGTTTAATTATTGTTACCTGATAGTCAATGCATTTACACTTGTCTGGGATGATGAAGTAGGGATCCAATGGGCACTTGGGGCGACCAGCTTGTTCTCTAGCAAAGAAAAGATAAAACAAAACCTCAGAAAAATCTTCACAAAGTTCAGTAAAATAACAATGTCAAAAATTATGGATCCATTTTTTTTTGTTTTTTTTTTTAGCCCAGAATATCCCACAAATGCCTCCCCTTTCTTTCGCCACTTCTCTCTCTCTATCTTGAGCATGTAGCTGCCAATCATCCTGAAAATTATTTAGGTCATCCCACCACCTCCTCTTGTGTCTGAACCTGCTCCTTTGGCCATCCCTTGGAAGCCATTTGGTGTTGATTTGTGGATCCACTATTAATTATCATTTATTGCCCAAGTGGCAACTGGATTTTTGAATTCATGTGCTCTGCTTACCCCTTCTGGGAATACAGGTGTGAGAATATGTATGTATGTATGTATTGCCCAAGTTGCAGAATGGGGTAAGCTGAGCACACAAAATGTTACATAGGACAAATACATTTTCAAGTTATATAAAAAGAGGCATTACAATGACAGGTTGCTAGCCTGTCACCTCAAACCTAAACCTATTTTCTGACCCAATTAATCAATAAGTTGTGAGTATTGTTATCTTAAAATAACTCATGACACTTTTGATTAGGTCTTGAGGTTTATATTGTCACAATAATAAAATAATAATTACGTGTTGCATTTCCGTGGCATGACATAGCCCTCCAGGCCAGGCTTGACTTGTAGGTTGGGGATGATGTTGCGGCATGATCTGCACTGGATGGAGATCCTGGTAGCCTTTGCTTTAATTCCTGATGCTGATATCACAATACCAGGGATCTTCACCAGCCGAGATACTGTCTCTGACTGAAATTAGAAGTATGATTTTTTTTATTTTATTTTATAGAAACTAAACCTTATCGGTTTAGGTAGTTAAAACAATGTAAACAATCTTGTTGTGTCTTTTTATTTAAACATACACTTTATAAATCGAAATCTTTACATTTTACAATTTAGGTATGAAAAAAAACATTTACTTTCATAATTGAATTGTATAGTGTAACAATTTTCATTTTTAGACTGTGTATTTCAACAAAAAGACATGTCAAGATTGTTTGTATTGTTTTAACTACCTAAACCAATAAGGTATAGGTGCTTATAAATTAAAGTCAATACAAGTCAAAGTGAAAGTCCTTTAAATTAAATTTTAAGCAACTATGACTTTAATTTTACCTGCCTAGTAACTTAAAGTCTGTTACATAAAAATAAATAATTGTGCAGTATAAGAATATCAAAATTAACAAATTAGAATCATACTTTAAGTTCCCTTAGGTTGGATGTGTGAGCATCTGAAGACAGTAACACTTGAATGTCTTCTACTTTTTCCTCACCCTCAGGTCTGGGAGCTGTCAACTCATCAGCCAACTGAAAACAAAAAATAATATTAATTATTTAACAAACAAACAGAGCCAGAAATCAATGCCATCTCTTAAATCATGTGTATGCAATAATAGTCACTAAAACGACGGCAGAAACACATTACATCATTTTCTATATTATATCGTCGCCCCCATGCTAAACTCACATAACTGTAAAAAACACATTTTTCAGGAGAGCGATTTGAAGTTTCTAAAATTTGTTTTTATTTTTTATTTATTTTGTAGTTGCAGTTGTAGTAAAATAGTGTACACAAGGTATTTTGAAAATGGATGTACTACATGATATATTTGTCAGATATGTATTATTTTATTGGAATTAGAAGTTATAGCACATTCGCAATTTTGCATCTCCATAGATAGAGAAAAAAAGGTAAGGTTTCTTACCATAGTAAACTCACAAAAGTACCACTTTCGCAACATTTTAACTTTTTTTATGTATTCAAACTAAGACAAAGTTACGAAAACGACAGTTTCGTGTGTTTACCGTGGTGCAAGTGAATCTATCTTTCATTTATACTCAGATATTGATTGCGAATCTGTATTTTATTTTTGATTACAACAACAATATTTATGTCAATTGATCTTGATGTACTACAAAACCATAGCGAAATCATTTATGTAAACTTATGTATGGGTCAAGTCGTTATCTTTTGGTTTTGATGAAGCAGTTTAGGTCGTCTACACATATTTTAATCACATTCATTGTGTTATGAAATTCAGTTATTAAATGGATTTAAAAAAATGTTCACAGTGGCAAAAAGCTTAAACTAACATCTAAATTGTTTAATTAGATAGGTACTATGCATTCTTTTTATATTATTATTAACTCAAAGTTGTAATTTTATGCTTTTTCATCAAAAAAACATGAAAGTCTGTATTTATTATAATACTCAGCCATAGGTTTACGTTTTGAGCCGACAAAAATGTTTTATGTGGTCACGTTTGCCTTTTGTTTCATTCCAAGTTTATTAATCTGCATCTTGGTTACCAAATTTGTAAAAAGTCATGTTAACTTTCGAACATATAAAAGGCCCAGCCTATCATTTAAGGGCCGATTTTTCAATCACCAGATAAATTTATCTGTCAGTTAAAATTATTGCTATCCTTTTTTCGCGTCATATAAAAGAAAAGTGACAGTCAACATTTATCAGACAGATATGTTTTATCTGGTGATTGAAAAATTAGCTCTAAGTGTAATGAGAACAACTTCCAAGTCTAAGTTAATTACCAAAGCTGTCACAGTATTTGCAGCTTTCTTATTGGCGTCTCGATATAGGATAAGATTCATCTTGCCGTTTCAGGTGCTTGCTGCTTGGAATGACCGTTAGAGATAGTTTTGCTATTTTTTAATGCTATGCATTTTGCGCATAAATCTTTTTCGGTGCATGAAATTTTCATTTAAATCATCTAAAAAAAAATCTGTCTGGTTTAAAACACGCTGGAACAGCGTCTTTCGTTACATTGATAATTGTAAAGTGTACATTATTTTGAAAACATCTTTTGATTAAATTTTATTCAGTTATGATGCAAAAATAAATACAAAAACCATCTACATACTTGAACTTGGTTATTTCCATCTACTGTGAATGAATATAGAAATGATCGTTGATTATGTTTTAAAATGTATAGTATAGATTATGTATTAGAAATGTTTTCCGAGACCTAAAATATTCATAAATCATCTTTCATATTCCGAAATTCAACTATTAATTACTTGGAAATAGTAACTACATTACTGTTTTTTTTATAGCTATATAAATAGTTAATTTTAATCCTTTAATCCCACAAGTTAGTTAAATCTTCTTTGAAAAAAAAACGTGTTTATTGAAAAAAAGTACATTTTTCGTGAAGTGAAACATATCGCGTGTAAACAGATACATTATTATGTCGTTGCAACTATCAGCTTCTTTATAATATGGTTTTTTATTAGGCCTTCAATTAATAATTAATTAAATATTAATTTTATAAGTTAATGATTGGTTGGTGGTTGGACTGACAAGTTTGTCTGAAATACTTCCTCTTTGAATAATCATCAGAAGGTTTTTCATCTTCTAAAACTATTAAAATATTTTTCTTCTTCCTTTTCATAGAAATGAAAGTTCAAGTTTTAGAAATAACAAACCCGTTTTCACAAAATGTGATTTTTTTAAACAAGAACCTAACATTATAATGCTAGACCACTTTTCATTATCTGTCAAAATTAAAGTTTAAAGGGGGCATTAGTAAAAGAATTTAACTTTTAAGCCAAAAATTGAAACCTTTCAATTGTTAATTATCAACCGTAGTAAAAATAAAATTCAGGTAATTAAGCAACAAATGTTAATATAATTCTATTATGAAGTTGTGAAAATACCTGATTCGCATATTTAGTACAAGTTATTCTAAAAGTGCAAACCAGTTTTTACTGTAACTAAGTCTCAGAAATGCAATATTCGCAAAGTTTGATATGCTAATAATATATCTATCCAAAATAGCCACCATTATAAAGTAACGAATAGGCACTTTCAAATTATGTTAAGGGTTTGAATGTAGATAAGTACTAATCACCACTATAGTAAACTAACGTATGTACCAGATTCGCAAATTTGCTTTAGTCTACATACGCGGATGGATAATAGTTGCTACCACAGTAAATTAACGAATTTTGCAGATTCGCTGATTTGCTGCAGTCTACTAATGTAGTTGAGTAAATAGTTGAACCACAGTAAAGTAACGAAAATGGCAGATTCGTTAATTACCAACAACCGTTATAACTCTATCGCTAAATCAAAAATGCCTTATCTGCAATCCGCGAGTTTACTGTGGGATAAAAAATTATGAATTCAGATTCAGAAAAATGTAACTTTGTCAGTTTAAAAGCTAGAAGGCTAGAAATTGGAGACGTGAAAATTGCCATTATTTGAAATATATTTGCATCAAAAACTCAATTTTGAGAAAAATGCACTTTCGTTACTTTAGCATGGAGCCGACGATATGCACAATAAAAAATAATCATACTGTTATCCAAGTTATCCACATTGGAATCTCACCTCTTTAGCTGCTTCTTCTAAGATAGGAAGGTGTTCACTGGGCTTCTTGTACAGTTTTTCAGCTAAAACTTCATCAAAACTGGATAAATCCTCAATGTTTATTTCAACCCAATATTTACCCAAGTTGTAATTTCTCTTGAGGGCATCTCTAAAATCAAAACAAGTTTAAAATTAACTTATGTTAATTAGCGTCTTTGGGACCATGCCTCGGGGGTGCCCTTTTTTAAATTTAGTTTAGTTTTTAAGTTAGTTATATAATTATTATTCACATATTCATTTATTCTCTTAGACTAGGTTTTTTACAAAATGATTATAAAAAGTAAAATACAAAATGCACTTACAAAAAATAATAATTATTATTATTATTTCTTCTTTATTGTTTTGTTTTTGTGGAATAACAATAAAATGTACTTATGTAAGAAGATTTTAAACAATCAACTAACATAGAAGTAAATATTACCTGTATTTGTAGTTAAAATTTCCGGTATGAAATTGACGAATGAATTCCTTGAACTTTTTCTTTACGGCTTGGAGGTTAACTGCTTCCTGAGATTCGTTATCGTCAACACCAAAATTATCGGAAAAGAAAACACCAGGGTCGTCGAAACCTTCCATGTTAGAACAGGATTACTAATACTATTGTTCGTATGAATTACGTGCAGTTTTGATTTATCAAGGGCGAAACCAAGACACTAAGTTGATTTGGAAAATATGTTTATGGAATAGCGTCTCGCAAAGCCATGTAAGTTTGAGCGCGAAAATGTGATATGACAATGACATTTGACATTGACAATAAAAAAAAAAAAAAAGGTTTAGCATCAAGTTTTTTGGCAACCGTTCGAAATATATTCCGATTCGATATTCTGAATAGAGATTCCGAAACGGAATTCCGCATACATATACGTGGCCGGTTTTAGATGGTTCTCAATAAAAGTCTCTTCCAATGCCGAGGATATTCAGACTCTCGGAGGAATAAGTATTTATCTGAGTGCAGACTACTCAAGCTAGGGTTTTTAACGTTGTAAACTTTGATTTATAATCTGTGGTTACGACTCGCACTTGATTAGCCGATTGGCGCTCGATATTTAATTTTGAATTTAGAAATTGGTTGCCTAGGTGTCGTTGTAAACAAGAATAATAATTAGCTCTTGCATAATTAAAACAAACAACGCCCGAAGCTGATTTTATACTCTAGTTATAACCTATAAAATTGATAAAGATGTAAAGAAAACAGAAGTTTACTTAAATCAAGGAGATTTCGTCTATCATTATCATAATTATCGTGTCAACACTAACTTAATCACGCAAAATGGGCGATGTGAGTTAAACTGTCAGAATATTAAATTTAATTTGCAAACAATTCTTTCGAAAAAAATTGCATTCTTAATATTTATTTGGTTTTTTTTTTAATAATTTTACCTATTATTCTAGAAAGCTGCGGATACAGTTGATACTCGACTTGAATTCATAATGGACTATGTGCTTAAATCGTTAAAATTAAAGCTCGAGAAGTGGGCAAAGTTTATCACAGGAGATGAGAGGGTAAATTTCACGCTGAATTATGTATTCAATCTTCGTTATAAATGTTAATTGAACATGAATGAAATTAATTACGATAAATTTCTTTTTTAAAGCATGTGCTATTAAAATTTTTCGATAACCCAAAATGCGAGATCGTAGTTTTTCGCATAAATACTGCTGGGCTCCTAACGTGTGCCACACATTTCCCGCCAATCAGCAAAGGAAAAATGGTATACTTTCTGAGGAATGTCGACGAGAAATTGACGCAAGCTAACTTTCGTAAGGTACGTACTTGCTGCTCATTACGTAATATTTTTTTTACTTGAGTAATTTAAAACTTGACTATTGTACAGTCAGGGAATCTGAATGTTTAGCAGGTTGACCGCCCTTATAATTTGTTCGCATTACAGGGCAAACTTCAACATGAAGATCATATTGAGTAGGTATTTATGTCATGCAATTGGCTGGAAATAGTAATGGCAATTCTAACTGTCATGCCAATCCACTCCCACACACGGTCAATTCTAACTGATCCAATCGATAGCGTCATGCCGATTGGACGATAGAATGGATCGTGTATGGCTGGCATAAGCGCTCGTTCAGACACGGCGGGAACCGCGCGATTATAGAATCGCATGGAAATCGCGCGGGTCTTATTTATATGAGTTAGTTAGTAATCGTTCAGACATTAACCGCGCGGTTAATGTCTGAACGATTACTAACTAACTCATATAAATAAGACCCGCGCGATTTCCATGCGATTCTATAATCGCGCGGTTCCCGCCGTGTCTGAACGAGCTGATTCTGAGGTGAATGAATTGGAGTGGAAAATTGTAGCGTCTTTATGTCCTTTTTTTATTTAATTTCAAGTTTAATTTCACATTAGGCCCAAATATTGCATAGGTAGAAATTTTGGTGAAAGTGTAAGGAAAAGTATCATGTGGTGGTACGTACGCACTAGAAGTCTGGGGCATATTTTCAGTCTATAACAATTGGAGAGCTGTCCGGAAATGTGTTGATGGACATTAGCGTAATGGCAGAAGAAGTGATCGGCCCACTGTTGTGCAACCCTGAGAACCAAAAGGGCTGGCCTAAGATCGTACAGCAGGATATGAAACGGCACGTCGACGACCTAAGGAATTTGATGCATCAGGTTAATATACCAGTACCTACCTAATTATTAGAGTGTTGTACGTTGTACGGTCAGCGTCATATATAAAAATCTGCCAAGTACGTTTTTGTAAGGGAGCCCCCCGTAAATAATTATTTAATTTAATTTGCTGTTATAGCGGCAGTAGAAATACAAACATAATCTGTGAAAATTTCAACCGTGTAGCTAGCCGGTTCGTGAGATACAGCCTGGCGACAGAATAACGGACGGATGGACAGCAAAGTCTCAGTAATAGACTCCCGTTTTCACCCTTTTACGAAACCTTAAAAAGTGCTTTAGCAAGAAATTTTTAATTTTAATATTTATTGTGATTTAAACCTTTATGACGCTATTACTGTACCTAGGTATATATTTATTAACATTCGACTGTATGGTTGGCATGTATAGTGGTCGGCAATGAATTTGGCCAAATTTTAAGTGGTGGGGTAAGTTCGCACAACGCTCTTCTAGGTAAAAGCGTTATATTTACTTAATAATGTGATTTAGTGTGCTTTGTTTATGCGCGACTACAATTTTAGGCCTTCGACTAATCGCTTAGCAATATAGTTGCTAGATCAAAATTAACAGGCGCTTCTGAATACAAATAAATAAATGTAAAAATATTTGCCGTGTGGTGCCGGGTTAGAATAGCACCTCCCCCTTTCTTCCCGTGGGTGTCGTAAGAGTCGACTCTGGGAAAGGGTTAGTGTATTGTGGGCGATGGGCTAGCAACCTGTCACTGCAATATCACGTTTAACCATTTGGTTACCCTGAAATTGCTAAACGTGGCACTGGATTTTTGAATTCATGTGCTCTGCCTACCCCTCTTGGGAATACAGACGTGAGAATATGTATGTATGTATGTATGTAAAAATATTTATAGCAAAAATGTTTTGTTTAACGCTTGATAATATATGTTTTTGATTTAGTTGAAGGGAGAAATGACCAGTCAAGTAATGCTGCCTATGCCTGCAGGCGTAGAGAATATTTTTTATGCGGAAACACGGCTCAAGGAAAGGTAAAGTAACCATTTTTAATTAGTTTAAGGTATCTAGGTACTGTTTGAAATTGAAGAAATAAAGTATAAGAAACCAAATAGTTTGGGCTAGTAAAATAAAACTTTTTGTTAGAAGTAACTCCGTGAATTTGTGATACATTGCCAATGTAACATAATTGAATAACATACTTACTTACCTAATCGTTCGTCCAGTAACGGTGAAGACGTCGACCTGTATCTGAAGACCAATATAGAAGGCGCCATAATAAAGTGGGCCCAGCAAGTGCATGATTTATTGTCAGAAGATTCATATATAGGTCAGTAGTTCTTTGCATACCATATGTTAATTATCATCAGAAGATGAGATGATTCGAATATAATGTTTAATCGCATAAATATGTACTTACTGCTGTTATGAATGTGAGAGCAACTCTGGCTGTCTTGTCTGTTACCTTTTCATGTTTCAACCGGTCTATCTTCCAAAAGGTTGGCTATAACTACTATAAGCGATCCCGGTTTGATCCCATTCCCTGTCCCCGTACAAAACAGTCTGTCACAAGTCCGATTGTGCATCTGTGTATGAAACTGTGGCACCATAGTGGGAGCATGGACTTGTGAAAAAAGCTTCATGTTCCCACATTGGGGGCCTTCGGACAGGGAACTTGTTAAGGAACAAGTCCGCCTTTGTACTTCAATACCATGTTTGTAACGTCAATAACGTCAATAACGTCATCTCATTACTTACCGCTTAACTGATTTAGATGAAGTTTCATAGCTCCATTCTCAATCACATTACTATGGAAAAGTCTCTAATAGAGAGATCTCTCTCCAGACAGATGTTATACCTGGGGACCGAAGTCCACAGAGAGAAAGTTGGAAGTGGTATTTATTCAGCCGATCTTCGAAACTTCGATAAAGCTATGTAGGATACCATTTGGCAGTTGATAAATGGAGATAACGTTTGTAGCAGAAGTCCTACTACTCGTCGATATGTGGCGTTAGGTGTACGACATTACGACATACACTGGTCTTCACAAAAAACGTCCTACACTGTTATTGCACTATTGCAGGTTTAAAGATAATCGTTTAGAAGTAGGTACGTTTTGATTATGTTTATTGTGGCGGGGCGGTTCTTGTGATGACCTGTACCTATAGGTTAAGTAGCAGGCAATCGGTACCTAGTATAGAAAAGGACCAAATCCTGTCACTTAATTTTAGTTATTATCTACAGCTTTCAAGAGAACAAGGTTCCCATTACCAAGTGCGGACATAGATTTTTACTCGTTCCGTTTGAAGAACCTGGAAGGCATATACTCCCAGCTGCGCGACCCTCGCGTCAAGCGGATGGCTCACTATCTCGAGAACACTAAAAGCGTGTACTTAGAGTGTTTTAAGAATATGCTGACCAACGTTGTAGCAGGTATGCTTACTAGAAGAGTAATTTAGTTTACCTCTACCCTCTACTGAAGCCCTGCACACTTGCACAGCTACGCGCGATCAACTGTCATTTTCTGTACGTCTAGTGTGTTCAATTCGATGGTGCAGTCGTTAACGAATTCGTTTGCGAGTTGTCGCGGAATGTATGGAGACTTGTCGACCGTGGCAGTTGTGCAAACGTTCCGCTAGCGGCGCTGTCTCGGTTTCCATACAATTTTGCGATAACTCGCAAACGAATTCATTAACGACTGCACCATCGAAATGAACGCACTAGACGCTCTGAACCTTTTAGTTAGTGACAGGTATCTCTATATTCTATCTCGCGTTATGAATTTATCTCCCTATCGATATCCAATAGGTATAAGTTTTTTTATTTTGCTTTCTTGTCGTTTCCGCTGTTAAATTAGTATTGTTTTTTATAATTCTAGCTATAGTGGAATGCCGCGATATCTACGTGTACGAGAAGCCGTTGGCGCCTCATTTTGAAACTTTTGAGAGCACAGACTTCCAGGAAGCTAGGAATTACATACGGCCTATGTTCCACTGCATCGGACTGCTGTGGGGAAACTCCAGATACTACTGCAGCGTTGAAAAACTTATTCGTACGTGCTTCAGTGCTAAATTTATAATTTTTCTTTTTGTGTGTGGCTGCACAATTACCAAACATATTTACCAGTATTCTATTTAATATTAAATTTCTTTACAGCCCTCCTGCGTGAAGTTTGCAACATGTTGATAATGCAATGCACAAATTCCATTGATCCTACCTCCATATTTCAAGGCGAGCCCGATGAACAACTCTTGAAATTGCAAAACGCGTTGGATATTTTAAATCATTTTGTGTAAGTGTTCATTGAATCTGAGATTTAAAACAAAGCTGTCAAAGGTACTGAGACGTAATATTGTTTCAGTGAAACATATGAACTGAATCGGGATAAAGTTCATACGTTCTTTCCAATTGGTGTGGCTCCGGTTCTCTGGTCCTTCGATTTTGACCGCGTGTTCATGAGGTTCAACACCTATGTAAAGCGGCTGAAGATGATTGAAGGCATTCTAGAAGCTACCGTTGAGATACTTAAGCTAGAAAAAGTTGAATTCTGCGGAGTTAGAGGCAAGATCATTAGCTCCGAGTGCATGAAGGTGATCTTTACTAGTAAAATAAGTAGCTTTTGCCCGCGACTTCGTCTGCGCTTAAATGTCATATTATCTACCTAACTTCATTTGCCCCTTTTACCTCCTTAAAGAATAATTTTCTAAAACATGATTTACACTCCCCGTGTGGTGCCGGGTTAGAATAGCACCTCCCCCTTTCTTCCCGTGGGTGTCGTAAGAGTCGACTATGGGAAAGGTTTAGTGTATTGTGGGCGATGGGCTAGCAACCTGTCACCGCGATATCACATTTAACCATCTGGTTACCCAGAATTTGCTAAACGTGGCACTGGATTTTTTAAATTCATGTGCTCTGCCTACCCCTCTTGGGAATACAGGCGTGAGAATATGTATGTATGATGTGATGATTTACACTTTTTTCGAGATTTCAATCAAGCACCTTCATATTGAATTTCATTTCAGTAACTTCAAAAACGGCAAAGTTTCCTAACTTTACGCCCTCGTTTTACCCACTTAAGGTGTAAATTTTCAAAAATACTTTTTAGTGCTTCGTTGAAAAATGAACCCTGTGAAAATTTTTAGTTTCTAACTCAAATAATTTGGGCCCTGAGTTGAATATCAGTCAGTCAGTCAGTCAGCTTCTCCTTTTGTTTGAATACCTCCATGAACATACGAATTAGTTCTATCCTTAAGTTTTGAAAATAATGATGTTGCATTGTAACCATCGTAATGTTAAATTAATTTCTAGGTGTTGGAGGACTATTCTCTAAAATACCAAAACCTTGGCAACATTATGTACGACCCGGCAGACCCGGAAGATGAATCCTTCACGTCCGATTACAACAAGCACATGGATGTGCTTGCCGACGTGGATCGCCATCTTGCCTCGCTCTTCTCTCAGGGGCTCGACGAGTGTCACAATGTACAACACTTTTTTAAGGTATGTAGGTACATAATTAACTTCATTTTTCTCGACGACGTATTGAAGTTTAAATTTGCTTAAGACTCAATCTTCATACCTATCTATTTGTATGTGCGTTTAAGGTCTGTTCATTCACGTATCTAATATAAATTTTGAAAACTGTAACGAACTTGTGCCTCTTGCAGTTTTTTCAAATCATCGGGGATTTGTTCCACCGTCCTATTATCAAAAGTGAACTCCAACCAAAACTCTCCCGTCTCCTGGATTTTATGAACAGTAATATAGATGATGTGAAGGCAATTTACGACGAAGAAATGGCTGTAAGTTTTGGTTGCATGACTTTCATAGCCCATTAGTTTCCGTAGCATAGTACAGTCACGAACCGGGATTGTTGAGCCACTTGCCACTGTTCGCAATTTAGACGTGTAATCAATGACCGATGTGACCGACTAGATGTCAGCTATTGGATTAGTATTACACGACCAAGTTACAAACATAGGTAAGTGGCTCAGCAATCCCTGTACGCAATGGTACATGTGTATCCACCCAAACACAATAAAAACGATAATGTGATATAGGTAGAATAATACTTAAATGTAGAATCCTACGTAAGGAAGGCGACGATGTCAAATTTTGACGTACCTACCTACCTAGTATGTTTCTAACTGATTATAAATAGTCCACTTACACGTGTGTACCTTTTGTATCGATAGAAACTCAGCAAAAGTCCAGAAAGGTCTATGATTGATGCATATCTGCCACCAACAGCTGGGATGTTATGGTGGCTCTACAAATTACGAAAGCGATTACTAGATCCCATGGAAGACTTTCTGATTTTTGAAGATCCGTAAGTAGCTAGCTAGCACCTAGCACGTCTACAATGAACGTATAGATACAAAGATTTAAACTTCTATTTCAATGTTATTTATGTATTGCAGTATCATAAATTCTGATTCTGCTCTGTATATGATGAAGAAGAATACTGAAATGATAGGATACCTAAATGCGGTGGAGGACCGAGAGTTCAAGGCATGGTGTGCAACCGTGCCCAGTATAAGCGAGACTCAATTGGCTAAGAACCTTATCCGTAGGGATCCGCCATTTGTAAGAAACAATTTTAGTCCCGAGGTAAGCATAGAAATGTTTTATATAGCTATGTTAAATTTAAAATGGTCATCAAACTAAGTAGATTCATTTTTGTTCAGTTGGCGATGATGTTACGTGAAATACGATACATGAAACAACTAAACAAGGAGGGGATACCTGAGGAGGGTTTGGTATTATATGCGCGAAATGAAAAACTGCAGGTAAGTCCCGAATTAATCATAGTTCTGTTTCCAAAAAAGCTGCCGTGGATTTGAGAGTGATCATTTCAGTATGACATGAACCGGCTGAACCGCGCCATCTCGTGGTACAACGCGATCCGCGAGGGCAGCCACGAGACCGAGGTGGCGCTCATCGAGAAGGAGATCTCCGCCATCGACACGCTGCTGGGCCGCGGCGTCGAGGAGCTCACCTGGAACGATGACTGTAACTACCCACTTCTTCTTCAGTTTCTGTTTAGGACTTCGTCTACGCGGGATGAGTTGAGTAATTTCAGTTTAGACCTCTGCGTTCTGATGAGCTATATTATTGTAGTATCAAGATAGTGCATAATTCATAATATTTTGAATTAATAAAGCAATATTTATGTAAGTATATTTAATTTAGATAACTTAATTGAAACCTTGGGCTGCTGTCAAGTTTTGTGTGTGGCTTTCTCTTATTTCTTATGTCCTGTCAATCGCTCATAACAGGAAAAGATCTAAGAGGATATGTTCGCTTTTGTACTTTTGTTCTGCTAATTTTACGTTTTATGCAAAATAGTTTTACACACGGCTGTTCATGTATGAAACTTACTCACTCCGTCCTTCAAACTTTAGCTCGTTTAATACACACAGCGGCAAAATTATCCGCCCAACCTAATTTTATTTTGATTGATGTGGAATGTCAGATAGAGTTAAGGTCTTATACAATAAGTAGTATTATGTGAAGAAAGAAACCGGTGCATAATTTTGCCGCTGAGTAATTTAGTATTAAAAGTTACATACTTTCCAATCTTTATTGTTACCGAGTTTCTTTTTTATGTGGAAGTCTGTTTTTAATAGTCACAGATTGGATGGCGGAGGTATATCAGGCGATCAATGCATTGCAAGAACGCGTCCTGAAGGCTCAAAATAATGTTTGGCGTGGGCTGGCTAACATCTCTGCGTGGGGCAATGTGCCGCTGTACAACAGAAAGGACAACCCCGACAAGTTGGAGCTGCTTGCCATTCAGGAGCGGCATCCTAGATTTGTGGCTAGGTATAATGTACGGTCGAACTAATTGATTTCTGACCCACCGCAAAATGATGTCACAATAAACACAATAAAGTTTTCCTTCGGTGAACAATATGTAATAAATAAGATAGGTTCGACAGCGGGTCAGGAATCCAATATTGGTTCGAATGAAATTTTTATATAAGATTTTAAAGGCTTTTATTTCACTTGCCCTATTACTATGTAACCAATTAGTTTCTCAAGAGAAAGAGGTAAATAATAGTTAAGTGGTTATATTGTTCGTGAAATATTACATGAAGTTGTCATATGAATGGTTTGTCGTCATTCGCATGAAATGTTACAGCTCATTTAATTACACACACATGACTTGACATCTGAAGTTCAATTTCGTTTTAGACGCAATAAGATTCTTGCAAGCCATGCAGAATTTCAAGACATATTACTTGACAATTACAAGTTGTTCTTCAATATAAAGGAGGATGAAGAGGTAAATTATTTAAAAGCGCAAAGTATAATCAGATATAAAAAAATGTTTTAAAGTTTTGCTTATATCTTTATTATGTCGATTTAGTCTATTGAAGAAGAGGAGCAATTAGATGTTGTTGACGAAGAAACTCTGGATGATGATGAAAAAGTCGCTCACGCGGCAAAACTCGAAGAAATAGCAAAACGACGGGAGGCGAAACGAGTTGCCAGGGAAGAAAGAGCAGCACTTCGACAAGCTGAAGAGCAAGCTAAAGTTGAAAGAAGAGAAGCTAGGAGATTAAAGAGAGAGGCCAAAGCAGCCGAAAAAGCTAAGCAAAGAGCGCACAAAGATGATAGTCAGTATGTTTTAGAGTAGAGTATAAAATAATAAAGTGGATTCGATTCGTATATTTACGTGTATTATTCAATCAGGTGTTGATGTGGATTCGAAAGTTGATGAAGAAGAAATAATAACTGATCCTGACGAACTAGCCGACATTGAAGCTGAAAAGATTGAAATGGCAGAAGAAGATTTCAGAGCCTTACGGTGGCCCCCTTATGTTTCTTACATTGATTCACTTGTAAGTAAATGAAAACTCAACTGTGAGGCGGATATCACTAATTCTTTTCAGACGATATAGATAGATTATGTTAAAAATAAGATCATAAAAGTCAGGAAAGTAATAAAACTCAATTTTTTTGCAGGTTTCTAAGCAGATTATGAAAGGGATTCAGACAAGTTTAAATTTATTCGAGTTGAACACAAATTTGGAAAAAGGACCTCAAGTGGCATTTTTGCAAATTTTAACTGAGCTAAGAGATCCAGGTTAAATGATTATGTGCATAATAATGTAGAAGAATGGTATTGGTATTATTAACAAAAGTAGAGTTTTAATATTAACTGATGTTTCATTATATTGTTTAGATATATATTTTTCGCCATCGCTGGAATTAGAGGATAATGATGGGCTTTATGACACACTCCGAGAAATGATGAAAGATATGTTTCTTCAGGCAACGTTATTTCCAAGAATTGACGCAACTATACCAATTGCATCTTACGAAGGTATCTATAAAATATTTGATGTCAGGTAAGCCCTCTTCCTTCAAAATTTCTGCCAAACTGTTATAATAATCATAAACTTTTTCAGATGATATCGCCAATGAAGATGGTATGATCGACCTATATCATGATATTCTTAAAAGGGTTGAGAATAGTATAAACGACATTCTATCTTATGCATCGGTAAATTATTACATTAGTCGAGAATGCCCTTTAGTTTTGTTTACCATAGAAATTAATGTTTAAGACATATTTTGACAGAAATACGAAAAGTATGTGCATCTTTGGACCGACGATCGACAGGAAGTATTGGAAGGGTTTTTGAAATATGGCCGTGTAATCTCACCTGAAGAATTTGATAAATACTTGTATGATAACGATTGCAAACCGCCAGAAGCAAAACCGACGTTAGAAGAATATCAACGGGAGGTATAATCATTTATGGAAAATTAGAGTACAGGTAGTAATTTTAATTTTAGTACTTTTGTTTTCTTAATATAAACTTTGTCTTACAGATCAACAAATTTAATGCTATGTATGATGAAGTATCCTTACTCCCAGCCAATTACCTTTGTAACGGTTGGTTGAAACTGGATCTCAAACGACTCAATCAGGCCATAATGAATATTGTATGCAAGTGGAGCAACTTGTATAAAGAAAATCTAAAAGAACATGTCACTAATAGGTAAGACTACCCAGCGCACAGTATAAATAGTGGTAAGTAAATAATTATTCTGCAATATCTTCCTGATTTACAGTTTGAACGAGCTAGAAAATTTTATTGCGTATGCTACGAAAGAGTTATCGGTAGAGCTTGCAGATGATGATTACGAGGGCCTGTTGCAAGTTATGCGCGTTATAAATGAAGTTAAGGCAAGGATGGATGCCGAAACGGAACAGATGTTTGATCCCCTTCGTGATATCATCGACGTGCTAAAGGAATACGGCGTTGACTTCCCAGAGGAGACATATGAGCAGGTATGTTAAGCTTTACTTTATGTGTAAAAATTATACTGATTATGAGACGAAGGACGTGAAAGAAGATTGTCTGGATATTTCTGTACCTACCTACACAAAAACAGACCAGACATTAAGATCTCCCTCTTAGGTATGCCGCCAGCGGTTATAATCTGACAAAATTGTTGGATTACACGTATCGACTTCGCCAGGGATAGAATGAGTTACCCCTGTGTTTTTTTTAACTGATTAGCAAATGGTTGGTATTAAGATGGTGTTTATTTTTTTCGTGCTTGCATTTGGAAATGCAGATTCCACCAATTGATCATCAATTCTCTGCAGACACTTTGGTAAGATTTTAGGACAACTTTAAGGGCCATAGCACACGGCGTATTTTATACGCGCGCACGACGCGCGTATTAAGAACGCGCGTCTTCGGCGCCGTAGACGCTGATTGTTGCGTTTGCATTGATGATATAAAAGCGCGCGCATGAAGCGCGTATACGCGCGTTTGACGCGATACAAACGCGCGTACAAAGGAGCGGAGTAGGGATAGAGAGGGACGGGACGTTTCTTCCATCTTTTATGTATTAACAATTTTTTAAACGTTGTATGATAATGACCACTCAATCTTTTTTCACTCGTAAATGGGTCTATCCAATAGATTCGGTTTTTTTTACGTTTTTTTTCATTTTAAAAGAAGTACCAAAGCCAGCGTAAGTAGTGTTGTCTGAACCGACGCCATTGTACAACTGGGAGGAATCTCTGATCAAAACGCAAAGGCTACGAGCAACTACGGCGCGTATACGAGCAACTACGGCGCGTATACGCGCAGTATAGGCGCGTTTCACGATGACCCCGTGTGCTTAGGTTAGAAGCTTGCGTTCGAATTTCGTTTGAAGCGCGTATACGCGCGTCATCTGCGCGTCGACTGCGCGTTTTAAATACGCCGTCTGCTATGGCCCTAAATAAATATGTTCGTTTTTTTATGTGAAGAAGATAAAAATCATAAGCAATTTTTTTAATTTCAAATTAATCTGCATAATTAAGGTTCGTTTTCGATTGCACTTGTCGTAGCTGGAAGTTCTGCCTGATCGCTATCGCAACCTGATTCGACTGTGCACGGTTATGAAGAACAACATCGCGCCGCTTCAAGCTGCGCAAGCGGGACTCATCGCCAAACGGGTTGCTCTCGTTAACTTGCGCCTAAATATGTACCGTGAACAGTACAAGATCAAAGAGGTCAATATATTTGTGTAATAACTTTTAAGGTGTAAAATTTTATCATCGTGACATTATTATACTGACGGATCGTAATTAATGTGTTCACTTCACTATTGCTAGAAATTGAGGAAGTACTGTTATGTACATTCTCAACAATACACACATACATACATACATACAGTCACGCTTCTTTTCCACAGGGGTAGGCAGAGACCACTTTGTTTTACTTGCTGCGATCCTGACAAATCTCTTTTGCTTCATTAGCATTCATTAATAATAATAGGTACAATTGTAAAAAAAATAAGTTAAAACATTGAAAATGAAACTTAATGTGCTGTAATAAAATTCCTCTTAAACTACAGTTAATGTGTTTCTGAATGAGCCTACTTATTGGTACTGAAGAGATTATTTGTTAATATTGTTTTTCTGGTGCTTTATTCAGATATTTAAGGAATCTTGCAAAGACCCTTACCGGGAAATAGATAAAGTAAACTTAGAGCTGAACGAGTATGAGGGTTTGGTGGATTCGCTGAAGAAGTCATGCGAGTTGTTCGACATACAGCCGCCTGATGAGAAGAACATGAGGCTGTGTAGACGAGAGCTGAAACTAAGCAAAGTACGGAACTATTAAAACTAGATAATGTTTTAGATTTGTGTTATAGGATGTAAATATTATCTTAAGGATTCTTTCTTATTTCAGCAATTGTGGGATTACTACAATCTCGTGATGGGAACTATCGAGTCCTGGAAGAAATCGCCTTGGAAAAAAATCGATGCGGACGGGATGGACCAAGAGTGCAAGCGGCTGACGAAAGATCTGAGACAATTGGATAAAGACATGAGAAACTGGTATTTAAGTCACTTTAATAAATGACATTTCACTATTGTAAACAAGTAGTAGTTTTTCAAGTAATTAATTATTAATCATCATTTCAGGGAACCTTTCCTTGCAATTGAATCAACTATAAAGAATTTAATGACCTCATTGCGTGCTGTGACTGACCTGCAAAACCCAGCTATCAAAGATAGGCATTGGGTTGAGTTAATGATGGCAACCAAGGTATGGTGTCTAGTAGTTGTCTTGCATAAGTCATGAAATTACACATTTGTTTAGTTATGTTTAATTTGATTAAGTAAAATTTGGAGAATTTCACGCCCTTTCATATCTCAAGCATCTAGTAGGTAGGTGCTATGAAGGATTTCTCATATCAATCATTATCTTATTTATTTTTATTTTTACATGTTCCGACCTACTCATAGAAATCACTACATTCGCATGTCATGTCCATCAACAACGGTCGTCTTAACTTATCATCACCATCATCATCACACGTAGTGAAAGATCATCCAAGGAATAGTATATCATGTGACAAGATCATTGCCGAATTCAAAACATTAGAGGAATCCGCTACGGATGAGGAAAACAACAACGAATCAATTTTAAACCCTGAGAAGAAAATGTTGTCTTTAAGACAGACAGAAAATGATTTACAATTGCACGATTTTAGAAGGCCGAAATTACAAGAATGTACAAGAGTGGGTAGCAAATTTAGAAAATTGAACAGAGTTTACTCGATGGAAGAAATGAGAAGACAAGGCATTGAAATAAAATGTATTAGAAGAAGAGGGTCTATACAACATAAAGTCCCAGAAAATGTCGTCATATTATCAGAATTCATATTGTAGTTAACAAAATTCATAGAAAACAAATACAAATAATAATGAACATGTAAATAGTAATTCAAAATCAAACGTCTGTAAATAATTAGGTAATAATAACGATGAAAACAAAATAATAAGTGGTTGGGGGTAAGTAATTTTTAGTACATAATTTCATTTTTAAGTAAATTCTAACTAATTCCAATTTCAATTTAATAATCTGAATCCAAAATAAATACAGATGTTTTCAGGTTAAATTTTCGCTTGACGACGAAACTACTTTGGCTGATCTATTGGCACTCAATTTACACAAATATGAAGAAGAAGTAAAAACTATTGTGGACAAATCTGTCAAGGAAGCTGCAATGGAGAAAACACTGATGTATGTGAATATTAAAAATTCACATTAAAAACTATGTAAATGTTGTTCGCTTTAAAAATTGTCGTTTTTTTGTAGGGAATTAGATACCACATGGGCGATGATGGAGTTTGAGTATGGTCTTCACGAGAGAACAGGGATTAAACTACCTAAAGCTAGCGAGGAACTTGTGGAAACACTAGAAGACAATCAGGTCAATATCACATTTGAGGATACATATTGGCATTCCTACTAAATCGAAAATAAAGTATTCTTGTGTATTACATACAAATTTAAATTGCAGAATCAAGTACAAAACATGATATCCTCAAAGTTTGTTGGATTTTATGAAGCTGAAGTGACGTCATGGCAGAAGAAACTTGGCACAGCAGACGCTGTAATCGCGTTATGGTTCGAAGTACAACGCAAGTGGCAGTACCTAGAAAGCATATTTATAGGTTCCGACGATATACGGGCACAGTTGCCAGAGGATTCGAAGCGTTTCGACATTCTCGATAAAAATTTCAAGGTCAAAATTCTACTTAAAGCGGCTTAATAGGAAGGTACATGAGTTTAAAAATCACTATGAGCGTTTCCTTTATTGTATACAGGAACTTCTAAAAGATATTAGTACTACTCCGAATGTGGTACAAGCAACGAATAAAGCGGGCCTCTTGGAGAAACTAGAGGATTTGATGAAATCGCTTAACATTTGTGAGAAAGCGCTAAATAACTATCTCGAGACCAAACGCTTGGCATATCCACGATTCTACTTCGTGTCGTCTGCAGATTTACTCGGTACGAGCATTTACTACACGTTTTAGTTCAGTTATAATTATAAACAGACATGTTCAAAGGTCTCGCAATATGGGTGTGTCTTTCAATTCCCGCTCTATTTACAGATATTTTGTCAAATGGCAACAACCCACCAGCTGTGTGCCGACATCTAACTAAACTATACGACAACCTTGCAAAACTAGTGTTTCCGAAAGCAGGAAACAAACAAGCATATGAAATGATATCCAAAGAAAACGAGGAGCACGTGCCATTTAAAGCCCCTTGTTGTGACTGTTCCGGGAAGGTATACGTGATAAGTTGTACTTTAAATATTCGTCCAACCATTAAATATCGACTTCCTTTAAGGTGAAATCAGACGGTTCATTTTTCTTTCGTTTTCGCCTTTCATTCGGTACTATTCACTCGAAATGACACGTCTGAACACGGAATGAAACAAACTGTCGAATGAATTCACTAGAAAAATGAAGCAATCACTCGGATGAACGTTCATCCGAATGAACCGTCTGATTGGGCCTTTACAATATTTTGTCAACTATGCTCTTATTTAAAAAAAATATCAAGTTGCAGAAAAATGTGTTAATTAGATCAAACGTAAACATCACGACTAATACGGTTGTAGTTGGCTCGTACAACATTTTATTTACCCTTAGGTAGAGATATGGCTAAACAGAGTTACCGATTGTATGCGTTTTACGTTGCGCGACATCTTCGAACACGCGGTCAATTCGTACGAGAACAAGCCACGTGACGAGTGGGTGTTCGACTGGCCCGCACAGCCTGCACTAGTCGGCACTCAGATATGGTGGACGACTGAAACAAATCAGGCTTTCGATAGGTTGGAAGAAGGTAACATATTCTGTACCTATATTTATAAATTGTTCGTATTTTATAAACCACCGGGAAACATTTTTACTGATATAAAAGAAACACGGTTTCATATGTATACTTAAGCTGAGTTAGGGCGTTTGTGCACTACCATTAATTTTACGGTCCGGCTTTTTCATTGAGTTCTCGTCTCGCTTGCTCTTCCATTAAATTGTATTGGCGTGAGCGGGACGGCGCGACAGACCTTGAAAAACCGGACGGCCGGACCGGAAAATTCATGGCAGTGCACAAGCGCCCTTAAGACCATATTTCACAGTTGCCGTGGAGTGTACTCCCAGAATAATTAATGAAGTGGTTAAAGATTATGTACTTACAATTTTGTTATTTGTTTTGACAAGGTTATGAAAATGCGTTGAAGGATTACCAGAAAAAGCAAATAACTCAGCTGAATAGTCTTATTGTACTTTTGCTTGGAGATCTAACAGTTGGCGACCGCCAAAAGATCATGACTATTTGTACGATTGACGTCCATTCTCGAGATGTTGTTGCCAAACTTATAGCAGCCAAGGTAGAGAGTTGCAATGCTTTCCAGTGGCAGAGTCAACTGAGGTAAAATTAAACGACAGCAACATAGACCAACAAGGAAATAATTATAAGACGCATTGACACGGGTTTTTATTTTACAGGCATCGCTGGGATTATAAACTGAACCATTGTTTCGCAAACATTTGCGACGCACAATTTTTATATGATTACGAGTATTTAGGAAACACCCCTCGACTTGTAATTACACCACTAACCGATCGATGTTACATAACACTGACGCAGGTATTACACCTACCTATATAGGCGAATTTGTAAAATATTCTTACCATACCCATTACTAAGTGAGGCTTGATTTGCTTTTATTCGAAGTACCTAGAGGAATTAATGATACATTTTATTTTCGCAATACTACTAGGTTCTAAATTTTACTTAGCACAGCGGTTCTCAAATTGTGCGCGATGGCGTACCTACTGGGTCGCGGTGGCCTGATTGGGTATGGGCAGTCTGTAAATGAGGCTGCAGTTTTTTTCCCTGTATTAACGCCTCCTTATTTTTGAATAGTCCGCCGTGACAACATAACTACGCCACAGTGTAAAATAGTTTGAGAACCCTTGTCTGAAAGTTAAGGAAATAAATTAACTGAGACATGATAAAATTGTAGAGCCTCCATTTAATAATGGGAGGAGCTCCAGCTGGTCCAGCTGGTACGGGAAAAACAGAAACCACTAAAGATCTGGGAAGAGCGCTTGGAATTATGGTTTATGTATTTAACTGTTCGGAACAGATGGATTACAAGTCATGTGGGAATATTTATAAAGGTAACATATACGTCTCAGGTTTTAAACCGTATTAAGACTTACTAATATCAAGACTTAAGTTTGCTTTGATAACGATTATTATTAGTTTTCAACTTTGTTCGTAATTAGGTCTCGCACAAACGGGAGCGTGGGGATGTTTCGATGAATTTAACAGAATTTCAGTGGAAGTGCTGTCAGTTGTATCTGTTCAAGTAAAAACTGTATTAGACGCCATTAAGTTCAAAAAGAAGAAGTTTGAATTCATGGGCGAATACATCAGTTTGATACCAAGTATTGGTATGTTCATTACCATGAATCCCGGCTATGCTGGTAGGACTGAACTACCTGAAAATTTGAAAGCCCTGTTCAGGTATGTGTGCCGTTTCGTTAAATTGAATTAAGTCTTGAGATTTCTAAAAAAGGAACGATTAATTTTTAATTTTACTGTGCGAAGGCCTTGTGCCATGGTAGTTCCGGACTTCGAGCTGATCTGCGAAATCATGCTGGTGGCCGAGGGCTTCCAGGAGGCGCGGCTGCTGGCGCGCAAGTTCATCACGCTGTACACGCTGTGCCGCGAGCTGCTGTCCAAGCAGGACCACTACGACTGGGGCTTGAGGGCTATCAAATCTGTATTGGTCGTTGCTGGTTCGCTGAAGGTATTGATCGCTTTTATGTATTTTTTCAAAAACAAGATTTCTAGTAAAATTCTTGAAAATTTGCGCACTACACATATACTAAGTGATTACTTAAGTATATCATACATTTTTAGCGAGGTGACCGTCTAAGGCCTGAAGATCAAGTGCTCATGAGAGCTCTTCGCGATTTTAATATTCCTAAGATTATTACTGATGATACACCAATTTTTATGGGTCTAATCGGAGACCTATTCCCTGCACTTGACGTCCCGAGGAAACGGGACTTTGACTTCGAAAAAAACCTTATTGATGCTGCTGTTTCCATGAAGCTTCAGCCGGAACCAGGTTTTATTTTGAAGGTATAAAAATCTACTGTTGTGAATAGGAAAATCTACGAAATTTTCCTAACATTTTTTTAATTTCTAGATGGTGCAACTTGTAGAGTTGTTTGCTGTACGCCATTCAGTATTTATTAACGGATTCGCCGGTACAGGCAAATCCATGGTCTGGCAATGTCTGCATAAGACTTACCAAATGCTGAAACAAAAGCCATTTTATAATGACTTGGATCCGAAAGCAGTAACCAATGACGAGTTATTTGGAATTATAAACCCAGCAACCAGGGAATGGAAGGATGGTCTGTTTTCTACTATCATGAGGGACATGGCTAATATGCCTGGTGATGGTCCAAAATGGATTGTGCTGGATGGCGACATTGATCCTATGTGGATCGAGAGCTTGAACACATTGATGGATGATAACAAGGTTGAAACATACACCTTAAATGTATTAAATATTATTTGCATCATTTATAATATCTCTTTATCGTCTACCTTTTCTTTAAGGTGTTAACTCTGGCCAGCAACGAACGGATAGCCTTAACTAAGCCGATGCGCTTATTATTTGAAATTGCTACTTTACGGACTGCTACTCCTGCCACTGTATCAAGAGCTGGTATTCTGTACATTAACCCTCAAGATCTCGGCTGGAATCCGTGAGTTACAGTGCCTAATTATACTCCTGTTGGTGCTTACTACATAATTTTGTTTCCTTCAATCACAATAAATATTAATGCTACATTTTTGCTTTGCAGCTTCGTAGCATCCTGGATTGAAACAATGCGAGATAGTGAATCTGAGAAAGCCCTATTGACAGTTATGTTTGATAAATATATCCCCCCACTCTTGGAAACTTCCAAGAAATATAAACGAATCACTCCCTTGACAGATCTGCAGCAGATTCAATTGACATGTTACCTACTTGAGTGTTTCTTGAATAAAACTCTAATACCTTCAGATAGCCCAAAAGAATGGTAAATTAAACTACTATTTAAATTGTTCATACCTATTTACTGAAGAAGTAATGTAGGTAAACTGGGTTGTATTTTGTTTTAATCCTTTTTATCCTGTGTTTCATTTAAGGTACGAAATTTACTTCGTGTTTTCTGTGCTATGGGGTTTCGGTTCTGCTCTTTTCCAAGATCAGCTGGTGGACTGGCGGAATGAGTTCAGCAAATGGTTTTGCAATGAGTTTAAGCAAATTAAATTTCCGTCCTCTGGGAACGTATTCAGTTTCTTCATTGATCCAGAGACTAAGAAATTTCTGCCGTGGTCCGAGAGAGTAGAAAGCTTTGAGCTCGATCCAGATTTGCCATTGCAGGTTTTGTTCTATCTAATAATTGTATTATAATTTGAATGAGATTTGACAGATATGTTATAATTTTTATTATGTTTTCAGTCGTTACTAGTTTCTACTTCTGAAACAACACGAATCCGATTCTTTATGGACTTGCTGATTGCAAAGCAGAAACCCTTTATGCTTGTTGGTAGCGCTGGGAGTGGAAAAACTGTAGGTGTTGCTGCGAAACTTAGTGCTCTATCAGATTCCTACGCAGTCACAAACGTCCCATTAAATTTCTACACAACATCAGGTATGGTAGTTACATACACGACGTGTATAAATTTTGTATTGATTATAAACATGTTTTGTAATTATAGTTTTGTAATACTTACATATGCGTACCTACCTCAGGGTATAGTGGTCGGTCGGCAATAAACTATGCAAGATTTTTAGTAGTGGTGGTCGCGCATCGCTTGTTTGTAAAAGTACTTACCTATGAGTTGTTACGTAGCTCGTTTAGATTTCTGTGTTTTCCGTTCTACAGAAATGATACAAAAAGTTCTCGAAAAGCCTTTAGAAAAGAAATCAGGTCGCAATTTTGGACCGCCTGGAAGTAAATTTATGATATTCTTTGTGGATGATTTGAATATGCCTGAAGTCGATACATATGGCACAGTTCAGCCACATACTCTTATCAGAGAGTTCATGGACTACAAACATTGGTAATGTATCGTTTTTTATAACGTTTGACGAGATGAAGATGTGTGAAATTTTAAAAGTTTTGCTTTTTTAGGTACGACAGGCAGAAGCTTTCGCTCAAAGAAATTTCCAACTGTATGTTTGTATCTTGCATGA
The DNA here is from genome assembly GCA_005406045.1 of Adoxophyes honmai. Classification (NCBI taxonomy): domain Eukaryota; kingdom Metazoa; phylum Arthropoda; class Insecta; order Lepidoptera; family Tortricidae; genus Adoxophyes; species Adoxophyes honmai. Next base: position 89,297 of record BHDV01015689.1, read on the forward strand.
ACCCTACTGCTGGATCCTTCACAATTGACCCTCGATTACAAAGGCATTTCTGCACTTTCGCAGTCAGGTTAGCTATCTATGTATAGAACACTAAATTACGTAACATATAGGTCATGTTAACTAAAGCTGGCACGTTTACAGTACTCACACTTGTGCAATTTCGCTAAACAGTATGTTTAAAATTAATACCTTATTTTTGATCAAATCGGGCAGACTTTTCATGATAATTATGTACCTATGCAGTGCAAAGTCACGCCGCGTGCTAATTCACAGATACTACACAAACCCAATGCGTACGTCTGTTTTACGTGCCAGCTTTAGTTAACTGAATAATAATGCATTTTAAGTTACCACTTACCAAATTTCTAATACGAATTTTAATTTAGTTTTCCAGCTGTAGACGCGTGTTTCCACATCTACGTGCAAATTCTCTCTCAGCATTTGGCCAATCCTCTTAACAAATTTGGTTTACCAATTCAGAAATATGCTGAGATATTGGTTCATACAGCATTAGTGCTGCACAACAAACTGTCCTCTATGTTTTTGCCAACAGCTATAAAATTCCACTACATATTTAATTTACGAGATCTTTCAAATATTTTCCAGGTAAAAACTTAAGTAACTATTTGGAGTTCATAATTTAAAAACACCTATTCCATACATGTTTTGTCCAACAGGGTATACTGTTCACAACAGGTGATGCCATAAAGACACCCTCAGAACTGATCAGACTGTGGATGCACGAAGCCACTCGCGTGTATTCTGACAAATTAATCGATTCCGCAGACAATGATGCTTTCAGCAAACTTATAGGTGAAGTCATCAAAAAGAATAGTGATGTAAGCGTCAATTTATTTAATATACTTTTTATCTACTGTTTTTGTGCGTTTATAATTTGTTGATCAAAATCTACGCAAAACATTTCATATCTAGGAATACGACGAAGCTGTGGTCTTTGAGAAACCTTTGATCTATTGTCACTTCGCTGAAGGAATTGGAGATCCTAAATACTTCCCAATTAGAGACTGGCCTCAAATAAAACGGCTACTCGATGAATCTCTTTCTGGCTACAATGACTTAATTGCTACTATGAACCTGGTGCTTTTCGAAGATGCTATGTATCATATTTGCAGGTACCAACAATTTGAGTTACTGAATGTTAATGAGCTTTAAATAAATTCAAATTAATTTTCGGTAATAAAATATGACTTCACACCCACGTTTAACACCCACGCCTTGTATCGAGTTTAGCTCGTTTCGTTACGTTCAAAGTAAAAAAATTGTGTTGGGTTTAGAATTGTAGATCACGTAAAAGGTGTTTATGGAAATAGTTTAGATATGTTTTAAGTTACAGGTTAGCAACCTGGTTACTATTATACTCCTTTTATTGAACTTTCAACCTGAAATTGTGCCAGAAGCCGTATGATGAATATTAATAGTCATGGTTTCGTATGTGTAACGTTTCGTATGCTCTGCTTACCCCATTTGGGAATAGGCGTGATGCTTATGTATATGTAGGTAAGTGTTACATTTTAAAGGTTGCCTTTATGATTATTATTTCTCCCCGCAGGATTAATCGTATTCTTGAAGCTCCTAGAGGCAATGCTTTATTGATCGGAGTGGGAGGTTCCGGAAAGCAATCTTTGTCTAGGCTCTCTGCATTTATTTCTTCGCTTGAAGTTTTCCAAGTACAACTACGAAAAGGATATTCTAACACAGATTTAAAGACTGACCTAGGTAATGTTTCCTATTAGTAGGTATACTTATTTGGTTACAAAAGGGATCTTCAATAACATTCTGGGAAGTACTTAAGTACTAATTCAATTTTTGGTTTGAATTTCAGCTGGCCTATACATAAAAGCTGGCTTGAAGAATATTGGCAGTGTGTTCTTGATGACAGACGCCCAAGTTGCAGATGAACGTTTTCTAGTGCTCATCAATGATTTGCTTGCATCTGGAGAAATACCAGATTTGTTGGCAGACGATGAGCTTGAAAATGTTATAAATGGTGTTCGAAGCGAGGTTAGTTTCCTGCACAATACTACACCGTGCCAATATGGTAGTTGTACCTATTAATATTTGCTATTTCCAACTCTCTCTTTTAATGATTTCCTGATAAAACACATTATACTTAGAATTTGTTATTTTGTTTGTCTATGTAGACGAAAGCGACTGGCGTGCCTGATACAAAGGAGAATTGTTGGCGATTCTTTATCAATCGTGTTCGGACTATGCTGAAGGTATATTGTTATTACCTAAGGCCGTGTGTGATATTTATTGAACATCTACCTACTATGCTTTTTACCTCCTTATCTAAGTGAGCTCGACATGTAGCGCTTACCTCATTGTGCAGGTGGTCCTTTGTTTCTCGCCGGTGGGCGCGACGCTGCGTGTCCGCGCGCGAAAGTTCCCGTCGATCGTGAACTGCACGGCCATCAATTGGTTCCACGAGTGGCCCGCCGAGGCGCTGCGCTCCGTCTCCAAACGATTCATTTCCGAAGTCGAATCTTTGCAGGTAACAGTATTATATCTTTGTTTTATACAACCAATGCATTTACTTATAACAAGAATATAGTTTGGTTTGAAAGTTAAAGTTAACTTATCTCTCTCTTGGCAGCCTGAGTTAGTTGAGCCCGTTTCGAATTTCATGTCTCACGTGCATCAAAGCGTAAATGAAATGTCAGCAACGTACTTCCAAAACGAACGAAGATACAACTACACTACACCAAAGACTTTTCTGGAACAAATTGAGCTGTATGGAAAACTATTGAACGAAAAGACTTCTAACTTAAAGCTGATGATAAATAGACTAGAAAATGGTTTGGAGAAATTAGCATCATGTGCCGCTGATGTCGCAGTTTTGAAGGTACTAATTTTAGCGGGATTGTTTGTAGAAATTGAAAACCACATTTTCCTCCGCAAATTCAACTCAGAGGCATCAGTAAGTATCTGCTTGCAAGATATTTCAACAAATGAAATGAATGAAAGAAACTTGAATAAGTTACTGTTATGAGAAGAGTTAATTCTTAGCACTCTAGTTTGCAGCCTGTCTGATGTTTAAGAGTGTCTCCACCTGATGGAAATCGGTTATTATTTCATTTCATTAATTTCACTAATTTGTCGGTATACTTTATAATAGATATAAAAAAAGTTTCTTTATGTACTTCAAAGTGATTTAAGTACTATTTATTTACATAGGTGACGTTAGCTGAGCAAGAAATAGTATTGAAAGAGAAGAATAAGGCTGCTGAAGAGTTAATTCACGTAGTCGGTGCGGAAAGTGAAAAAGTGTCAAAAGAGAAGGCATTTGGTAATTTTATGATACCTGTGGTTATTTTTTCATGAAGTATAGTATACCATTTTTAAATGTAGTTTATTTATGTATAGATCCAGTATAGTCGTGCATGTGCATGTGCAAATTTTATGAGAAAACAAACTTAAATACGTTGCATTGTATTAAAGATTTGTTCTCTCTATTAAACAGCGGCTGAAGAAGAAAAAAAAGTAAAGGTTATTGAAGAAGATGTTATGATAAAGGCAAAAATTTGCGCTGATGATCTGGCCAAAGCTGAGCCGGCGTTGATTGCAGCTCAGGAAGCTCTAAATACTTTGAATAAGAACAATTTGACGGAGTTGAAAGCATTTGGGTCCCCACCTGAAGCTGTGGTGACGGTCACAGCAGCCGTCCTCGTTCTTTTCTCTAAAAGAGGAAAAATACCTAGAGATAGATCATGGAAAGCTTGTAAGGTATACATTATAGGCACTTATTCTAACTAGATATTACTGATACTGATTTTCTAAAGTTTCGTGGAAAACTTTAACATTTGTGTATTTTAGGTTATGATGGGTAAAGTTGACCAATTTTTGAACGATCTAGTGTACTACGATAAGGAAAACATTCACCCGGATGTAATTAAGGTATGTAGATGAATTTACTGACTGAAGATGTTATGTTAATTCTGGTATATAATATATGTTACCGGAAATGTATGAAATTAAGTAATTGTATACAAATCCTAGGAAATGTGTACAATTCCGATACTATTTAGGAAATGTAGAAAATATTGTTTAAAAAACTATTTTAATGCATAGATATCCTAGGAAATGTATAAATTTCCTCGGAATTGTTTACAATTCTAATATCGTATCGGGAAATGTGTAAACAATTTGTTTTGGTTGGGAAATGTATTTACGCACTATTCCTGAGTCGTTTCTGTATCGCGGCGACAACTCAGGAGGTGTGTGGGATTCGCCCCCCCCCCTCCCAGAGTGGGGAGGAATACCCACTAAAACCCAACCGCCTTCGTTGCCGTTAATACAGGTGTCCCAGGGAGATGCGGGTGTCCTAGGTAAATGTGGGTGTCCCAGGGATGGACATGTATAAATCTAACCTAACCTAACCTAACCTAAATAAAATCGCTGTTTTAAAAGCGCGATGCGTGATTCGGCAGCCATTTTTGAACATTTCCGATTGCGATTTAGGAAATGTATAGATTTCCTAGGAAATGTATAATGTGTTAATTTATTTCACACATTTCCGTGCGATTTTAGGAATTACATACATTTCCTAGGAATTGTATACAATGACGGATTACATACATTTCCGTTAACATATACAATTTATCACAAGTACATATAATAATATTTTTCATGTTATGACATTTTTAATTTTGCAATCAGGCGGTTTTGCCATACGTGAAAAATCCGGATTTCAATCCTGTAAATATCGCTTCAAAATCAACGGCCGCGGCGGGTCTTTGCTCTTGGGTGATCAACATCTGCAAGTTTTACGACGTGTTCGTGGTGGTGGAGCCCAAGCGGAAGGCGCTCGCCGCCGCCAACGCCGAGCTGCAGGCTGCCCGGGACAAACTTTCCTTCCTCACTGATCAGATCAAGGTACCTACGGAATCATTAAAAAATAGAAATATATTAGAGGTAGCGATTTCTAATATTATCTCCTTTGCAGGAATTAGAAGAAAAATTAGGAATCTTGATGAAAGCTTTCCAAGATGCAGTAAATGAAAAGGTGAAGTGCCAGGCTGAGGCTGACGCAACCAACTACACTATTGACTTAGCTAATAGGCTCGTGAATGGGTTAGCTTCGGAAAAAATCAGGTTAGCATAATAATATTTATAAACTAGGAAAGTAATGATAATGATGTACACAACTCACAACTACATAAGGATTAAGTTCGAGGCGAAATTAAATTTTACCTTAACTTGCTTGCACAGGTGGTCTGCAACGGTGGTGAACCTCAAAGAATCTGGGGTCACGCTGCCCGGCAATGTTCTGCTGGTAACTGCGTTTATTTCTTATGTGGGATGCTTTATGCGTCAGTATCGGCTGCGGCTCATTAACGACGATTGGATCCCTACACTTGCAAAGACAAACGTAAGTATGCCGTTATGCATTAGTTTAAAATTATATCGTTTTGTAAAGAGATGGTGAGTAAAATATTTCTTAATTCAGCCAAAAATCGAGGCAACTGACGGCCTGGACCCTCTATCAATGCTAACGGATGACGCGCAAGTAGCGTGTTGGAACAATGAGGGGCTGCCCACCGACACTATGAGCACGGAGAATGCTACCATCCTTACCAACTCTGCTCGGTGGCCACTGATGATCGACCCACAGCTGTAAGTATAATTAAGTCACATTACAAAGCCAATGTTTTCTTGATTTACATTTCTTTATTAATGGTTAGTAAAATTATTTTATTTATAGCCAAGGTATAAAATGGATAAAGAATAAATTTGGAGACGCTCTCGTGGTAATTCGTTTGACGCAAAGAAACTATTTAGATCGCATAGAGCGAGCAATCAGCAATGGAGATGTTGTACTCTTGGAGAATATAGGAGAGTCTGTTGACGCCGTGCTAGACCCATTACTCGGTCGTGTTCTGATTAGAAAAGGCAAAGTCTTGAAGGTAACCTCAAAGGCGACCGAACATATTATACAGGATGTCCGGTGGCAGAATTAGGATTTCAAATTTAAATTAAAAAAAAAAACTATAGCGGATACAAATTTACTGCAACAACTGTTACAAAGATGAGAAGTGCGGGTTTTATTTCTTAAAAATTGATTGGTCTAAATGTTGACTGTTACGTCAGACACACTCTCGAAATCTGACCTCAGTATTCCGCGCCACTCGCTGGAGGAGTGACTTCGAGGTGGCATTAATCTGGCGACCGATATCTTCTTTTAGTGCTGCGATGGTCGCTGGACTGGTGTTATAAACTTTACTACTGTGGTATCCCCGCAGAAAAAAGTCGATGGGGGTAAGAATCGGCGACCTTGGTGGCCAGGGTATGGCACCAAAACTGGTAACCAATTTTCTAGGGAAGAATTCAGGAAGATGCGCCATGGCCTCTCTAGCAGTGTGAAGCGTGGTGCCGTCTTGCTGGAACCTTGTGTATGAACTGTAGGCAAGATGCCCTTTTATTGTTGGCAGAAAGTAATCATTCAGCATGATGCAATACGAAACACCGTTCACCGTAATGGCTTGTGCTCGACAATTTTCAGAAAAATAGGGTCCGAATATTCCACTCTCTGACAATGCACACCAAACCGTCACTTTGAGACTGTGAAGTGGCTGTTGGTGTTTTAAACATGGATTCTGTCCTTTACACGACGAAAACTGGTAATTTTGCTTGTTAAGACATCCATTTTGGTAAAAGTGGGCTTCATTGCTCTAAAAGAGTGTGTTCACTGTGCTAAATCGTTGCTGTATTGTCTTGCATAAAATTTTACTCAAATCGTAATCATTGGGATTAAGCGCTTACGCTGTAAGATTTTTGAATGGGTGAAATTTAAGATCCTTCTTAAAAATTTCGTACACAATCGTTTTCGGAAGCCCTAGAGCAGCCGCCCTTTTATGCACCGACTGACTCGGATTATAGCGTGAATTGTTCGCGACAAGTTCGATGTTGTCATCGGTCCTCAACGTTGGCCGGGTCCCGGCCGCGGACTGTTTGCTGCTGAACTTGTTGTCCAGGAGCTCCGCAACCACAATCAAATCAAATCTTCGCTTGGCACATCACGTAATCTTCGAATACTGTAGTGCAAACAAAATTTTCGACAGGCAACAGGGCAGAAATCATTAGCTTTAAAATCGCTTCGATAGCGAACGCACGTTGTTCTCCCGTCTGCTCCGACATGGTGCCTGTGTAACCCGCACAAATGACGAATCGAATGCGACCCTCCGCTCGCCTCTCCGTTCAACGGTATTAGAACAATTCGAAATTGAAATCCTAATTCTGCCACCGGACACCCTTTATTATTTGTATTTTTACGTCTTAATGAGCAAGTAGGTATACGCGGGACTTAATCACGGTATTTTTAATTAGGGTACGTCCATAAATTACGTGAGGTGTTTTTTTTCAATTTTCTGACCCTCCCTCCCCCCTTGGTGAAATGTCGTGAGATTTTATTCAACCCCCTCCCCACCCCCAAATCCTACGTGAGATTTTTCAAAATGTGGGTTTCTTATATGAACGACTTGGATTGTCATTGTAAAAAGAAAAAAGGTTAATGACGTACCTAACTACAAAGAAAAACATTTTTTTCTTCATTCGGATGCACTCATTTAGTGTCAGATATAAAGCGCCATCCACCCGTCGGTTTTTAAGACCTTATTAAATCGACCAAAATAGTAGTTTTTCAGCTACAAACAAGAAAAAAAAAATACGTGATATTTGCCGTGACCCCCCTTCCCTCCAACGTGAGATTAGATGAGATTTGGCTCGACCCCCTTTCCCCCTCTTAGACACCTTGACGTAATTTATGGACGCCACCTTACCTCTTCAAATACCGCGATTAAATCCCACGTATCCCAATACATAAATATGAGTGAGAATTACGAAAGTTTAGAACAAGTTGGTATACGTGTTGAAGTAGATAAATTGCAATTAAGCTAATTTAACTTTTAGATTGGTGACAGAGAGATAGATTTTCACTCGAAATTCCGCTTGATATTGCAAACCAAGCTGGCTAATCCACATTATCAACCCGAAATGCAAGCTCAGTGCACGCTTATTAATTTCACTGTCACCAGAGACGGGTGAGTACCGATACGGTAGATTTTATACAATGCTAATCTTGTGCATTCTTTCTTAGCACAAAACATATAACAATATTGCAGTTTTAGATTTCTGCATTTAAAATGTTTTAGTTTACCATTTGAAATGTTAGTGTTTTATCATACTTTGCATAATTTATTCCAGTTTTAAGCGCACAATCCTGAATAATGAACACATGATCAGGCCATTAAATGGTTGTAATTTTTCTTTGTTTATCGTTATTACTCTGCAGCCCTAATCAGTGGTAGGTTGTACTCTGCACTGATACCGCTAGCACCCAAGGTTCGGCTTTTATAATGTTTGAATATCTTGTAGTCACGTTTTCATTCTCGTTAGGTAGGTACTCTAGGTAAATTATTTTAAAAGCTTAGTCTAAGATTTAAGCAAATATGATGCAATAAATAATAATAATAAAAATATATTTTTCAGTCTAGAAGAACAACTATTGGGTGAAGTAGTTAAATCGGAAAGGCCCGATTTAGAATCCTTGCGTGCTGGTTTAACAAAACAGCAAAATGATTTCAAGATAACGCTCAAGACTCTCGAAGACGATCTACTGAAACGTTTAGCTAGCGCTGGTGCAGATATTCTTAGTGACGCAGCGCTTGTGGTAAATTTGGAGACAACCAAAAAAACTGCGGCTGATATTGAAATTAAAGTTGAGGAAGGTAAAATAACTGCCGTTAGGATCGACGAAGCTCGAGAAAGATACAGGTGAGTGCTACATGTTTCAAATACTATCTAACTTACTAGAAAACAAAATAGAACAACTTTTTAATCTTTTGACAAACGTTTTTTTACAGGAGAGCAGCTACACGCGCTTCACTATTATACTTTATCCTAAATGATATATACAAAATCAATCCAATGTACCAGTTTTCACTAAAAGCTTACAGCGTAGTATTTAAAGAGGCACTGGCCAAAGCCCAGCAAGCCGATGACCTAGAAGGCAGGGTTCGTAATCTGCTCGACAACATCACGTTCTGTGTTTTCGTGTACACAAGCAGAGGCCTCTTTGAAAGAGACAAGCTGGTCTTCTTGTTCCTCATCACGTTGCAGGTTGGAAGCCATTGTAGAGCATTTAACTTCGGTACTAAGCAAAATTATTTGTTTATAAAAATCTCCTAACTTACTGTTCAACAGATTTTACAAACCGAAGGTAAAGTTGATTCAAAAGAGCTAGACTTTTTATTAAAATATGCAGTAGCCCCAGAAACATCACCTTACTCGTGGCTGAGTAATAACTCATATGGAGGCATCTTGGCTTTGTCTAAGATGGAAGCGTTCGACAGTTTGGACAAAGATATTGAAGGAGCTTCAAAGAGGTATGATTATTTCCTCACAAATATATTTACATTTCCATCATCTTCTTTCATTTCCAGCAGTGGGATATATTAGGCTAAATAAAATTAAAAAAAACATCTTCTGAATGTCGTTACGTTGCTATGTAGTTCAATTATTTTGTATGAATTAACAGATGGCAAAAGTATACAGATGGTGAAGCCCCTGAAAGAGATAAACTACCGGGAGAATGGAAGAACAAATCTTCAATACAGCGCTTATGTATCATGCGCGCATTGCGGTCTGATCGAATGTCTTACGCTTCAAGGTAAAAGAGTACCTACTTCTTCGAAAATTTCATACTTATTAACCCATTAATGGTCAAAATGAAACTAGCAGAGATTCATCAAAAATTTGTTGATTTTACAATTAAAGAGGATAAAAGGAATTAGGAAATGAGAAAAAAAAATTTTTTTTTTTTAGGCATTTTTGCGAGTTTTCTCACCTTTTCGGTAGAGTTTGGAGCGACGTTATTGTCGACAAGGTGGAGATTTATTTATTATTATAAAACTGTACCCAATCATATTACATTTAGCGTCAACAATTTAAATTTTTCCCTTAATTTTAAGTGTTCCCAAATTGGCACAGTGACCAAGAATGGGTTATTCCATGAATAATGTGTTACTGTTTTTGTTTTCTGTGTGTGTTTTACAGTGCCTTCTGTGAAGAAAATCTTGGCACTAAGTATGTGGAAGCAAGAACTCCATCATTAGCAAAGTCTTATTTAGAAAGTAACTCTACAACTGCCATATTTTTCATTCTGTCACCTGGAGTTGATCCCTTGAAGGTAAGACGGAAGTTACTAAGTTAAAATAACAGCACACAATAATACATTGAGCAACTAGGGAACTAAATAGAAATTTCTAACGAGAGTCTGTTAGAAGCCCGACGCCGCAGGCGGAGGGCTTTTATGACTCGAGTTTGAAATTTCCTTTAGTGCCCGGGTTACACACAATGTTTTTCATCACATTTGCGAGGAAAAACTAAAAAATAAAATGCATGACATCACGTCACCGCGCCGCTTGCGCTGTCACTGCTGGCAGTGCGTTTAGGTCTGATCGTCAATTTTTTTTAATCATATACCACAGACAAGAACTATGTTTCGTACAGATTGCGAATGGTCATACACCCAGATTCTGCCAAAAAGGTACAAACAAATTTACAACAAATGCATATTAAAAACGCATTTACATACATCCAAAGTATTGAATTAATACAGTTTCATGATGCATATGTTATGGACCAAGTGATTAATGCGGGCATTATACATAATGCCCGGGCATTATTCATAATGCCCAGCTCTAGCGGGCAAAGTGATAAATCATCATGCAAACCTCGATATTTATCACATTGCCCGGGCATTATTATACTGCTACTTAACATTTGGGCAAAGTGATAATGAAGCTAAAATCTGAAGTGTATTATAGACTCGGAAATATACACAATCACGCCTATTTTTCCAAACGAGGTAGGCAGAGCATACGAAACGTGACATATACAAATACTTCCAATTTCTAGCATAATGATAATTACAACAATTAATGATAGTTGTGCGAGCGAGCACAGCTAGCGAGCAAGACCCCTCGGAGCGGATACGACTCGGATTGGTTAGGTTAGAAGGCCAAGGCGGGAGCGAAGCGCAGCGAATATATTATTTTTTAACCTATTATTATTATTATTATTTTAAACGAACGTTATGCATTTTGATGTTAGATACATTGATTGATATACGTTATGAATCATAGATAT
>BHDV01015722.1:0-10035 GCA_005406045.1 Adoxophyes honmai
TGTAGCTCAGGTTTCTTTCCGACCCTGTTTGCTACAGTACCTACTATTTATGCGGGGCGTGATAGATAAAAAAGCAAATAACGTCCTCATAATGAATAGTAAACATAATTGCGTTCAGAAATAATAAAAAACAAGGTTAGTTTTGTGTTAACGATTGAAAAAGTACTTGGTATGGGGGCGCGACAGAAAAAAAGCGTCCTCAGAAACTAATCCCGTTCACGAACGTTCGTCATGGTTTCTACAATTCGTAATTTAAAAATTTTGTCGGGTAGCATTTTTTTTAAAGGAGAAAAGACTATACATACCAATAATCTTACCAACAAAAAATACTTTTTGCGAATTACAATTCTACGTCATTCAGGCTAGAAATGTGTCCTAAGTTTTTAGTAGATAGGTACTTGAAGAGTTACCGTCAGTGGAGAAGGTCCTGGCTTGGCCACTAATATTCTACTGCCAGATTATTGTATTCTCACTCAACTTACACAGGTAACTTTATGTACGAAATTTCAAATGAATCGGTAAAAGCGCCGTGCTTGTCTACTTGTAAACTGTAACTTTAACTTTACTACATTAGAACAAGACTCCATAGTGTATTCCTTAAGCATTTTGGCTTATAATATAGCTACTATCCATAGCGGCGTAGCTGCTTACAGGGAAATGCGAAGTTTCAAAGTCAAAACTTAAGGCGAAACTGCACTGCAACCTAACAAGTCTGAAGATGCCAAAGTCGCCAAAGAGATACATAAAGTGTTTTGTACCAGTATTATCGTTTGTTTCGAAATCGAGCATTCATTCTTCTGTTGTAATTGTAACAGTCCCTATAATACAACGATAACTTAGGTACTGTTATCCGAGCAATACAATACTTGAATAATACCTCTATTTACCACGATAAGATGCGTTTCTTCTCAAAGTCATCATTCCGGTACGTGTTCTTGTGACGTGTTTGATAAGATACACTGACACTTATGCACTAATCCTAATTATTATAAAGTGACACTATCGCCAATCGTTTCACATTATGCGGAGATATCGCGCTTGATATTTCTTTATTGGGGACTACAAAGGCATTAGTTACAAGATAAATAAGGCGTCACGCAAAACATGTGTTGCACGGTTAAGCTCGTCACACATTAAGCAGATACGGTAAGATACCTATCTGTTACAGAACATATATCTGTCAATATCGCTCCCTATAGGTACAATTCAATGAGCTACCACACACTACGCAGATTTACCGTCAGGTATCTTTTGACATCGACATATGGAAAAATGGTATTTATACGCAGATCAAATATTATCGTATATGCGTAGTCTGTGACGGGCTTTATGTTTGGTTGGAATCATGTGATTGGGTTTTCGCGAGATTAACACATTCAGAACCAAGGACCCGGCTCCCGGGTTCTTCAAAACATTACTCAGATACCGAGAACCCGGTAGCCGAGTCCATGCTATACTAGCTATAGATGACTTATGCCAGAACCGAGGACCCGGCTCCCGGGTTCTGCCTTTGTCGATGGGTCAGGGCTGCCGCTAACATAATAAAATAAAAATAATGATTAAAATCATAATCAACCTATTTCAGTTTGCGACAATATTTATTAGTAAGTAGTCAAATTATGTTTCGCATAGTTGAGTAAAAATATGACAACTTAAAAAGTCACTTTGGTTAGGCTACTACTTTTTATAGGCATGGTTATAGGTGTCGTCTCGCTCACTCTCATATTAAATAGTATTATCGTGAGCAGGAAGGCGCGACACGAAATTGGAACTATGCTTATTAAAGTAGTTATAGGCCCTGTGGCAGCAATCAAACAGTATCAAATGTTGTGCGTTCGGCGCAGCGGCGATGATTGTTTCTATGTGATGTCAATAGACGGCTCTCTACTATGTACTACCAAATAACTGCAATTTTTTTTTGAGAAGTCAGTACAAAACCTTTGATGAATCCGACGACAAGGTGGCGCGCACTATCAAAGTGCCGATGCACTCTGTTTTCAATTATTTATTGTTTATCGTATTGGTCGTAATGTACATAGGCCCAGTTTTGCTTATTATTTATACAGTTTTTTGCGTCTCATAGAGGGACTACTTATCTATACCCAGAACTGTTCTACCTACATAAGGATTATTACCTTTTAGTTCATCGTCATTAGGGTGTTATTGAATTTCTTGGCGTGGATAAGTTAACTGGAAACAAAGATAATGACCGCCCGAGTGTGAGTTTTATGGTAGGCACCTGCACATTAAACAGTAAATGTTATATAGCACGGCAGCGTGCCGGCTAGTACACAATGCCCCGTCCACATTGTTCTCTGTCCCTTACAAACACGCCGCGCGGCTCATTTAAAGTTTATGACGCGCTTGTCTTGCAAGATTCGTGGTATTTTAGTGTGTATGGGAAAATCTGACCCATTTTAAGAAGTCGTAAGTTCATGTTTAGGTAAAGAAAAAATTACGTTGGAAGCTTATCTTTATCTTTTATGTAGCCAACTTGCTACTGCAGGTGTCTGAATAAAATACAATAGATCGTGAACGCCAATCAGTTACTTTTACTGATAGCGATTTCGGGTCTAAACCTGTCTTTTTTATGTGTTCTGTCTTTGTTTAAGTTCCTGGAGGACAAATAGGCTCAAATAAAATTTAGTCTTAGCTTGTCTGTTGACGATTGGCCCTAATACACTTTGGGGCAGCCCTGAACCCGGGAGCCGGGTCCTCGGTTCTGCGCTAAGTGAACCCGGCTCCCGGGTTCTCGGTTAGGCGCATTGATTCGTTCGACTTAGCTCGAATGGACCCGGCTACCGAGTCCTATGTTTATACATTGTAAAAAACTCGGTTCCGCGCAGATGTTTCGATTTTAGGCTTGGTCGTGAATGTGTTAAGGTCTGTTTTGACACGCGGTGAAATGTAAAAGATTACTGTCACGCTTGTATTCACAAATGACGTAGGCAGGGCATATGAAATGCTAAATAGAAAATATTCCGAATGTTTTAGGCTTTGCGGCTATTTTTAGAATTATTTTAAGGTTCCAGGTTAGAGAAAACAATTACAGGTAGTGATAGGTTGCTAAGCTGGCGCCTAAAATATGGGATCCTGCCGTTTTGCCATAAAAAAACACGTCGAATTTCATTACGCAAACAAATAGGTATTCCAAAATATTTGAAGTGTCAATGCAACCATTTGCATAAAACCGATACCCAATGAAAGAATAAAAAGTGTGGTTTAGAGCTTTATTTTAGCATGCTAAAATACCTATTTTATGGAAAATGTTTATAGTTTTAGAATAAGAAATGTTAATTTTTGTTTTAATTTTAAAAACAAGAAAGAATCATAATAAACAAAAATAAAGGGCTGAAAAATTTTTTTTTTTACTTAAAACGTTGAATATAAACGTCACTCCTGTATTTTGGAATGGAGTAGGCAGAGCACGCGAAACAAGACAAAACCATAATTACATAGATAGTTCACGTTTCGTAGCAACTATAGCTTTAAGTTTAAAATTAAATGAACGAGCTAAAGTTATTAGCAGAGATCGGAAAAAATTGCGACATTGTTTGCAATTATGTGGACATGACTCCACAATTAATCAAAATGTTATTCAGTTAATTAATTTTTTACATACAAACATACATGAATATAATCACGTCTACGTTCTAAAATGGCGTAGACAGAGCACACGAAACGTGAAATAGACATAGCCTTTATTATAACTATTTCACGTTTCGCAGCCACTTCTAGCATCATTATTTTAATTTTGTGCTTGACAAATCATTTGATTCTTAGTCAATAAATACAAAATACTGTGAAAAAATTGGTTTATTAAAAAAAAATTGTCAGAATTTTTCCAAATCGTTATTTATTGATTATAAGAATATAAATATTTACGGACATTTTAAATATGAACCTTTTGCTAATAATTATTTTTGTAATTAATCGTCGTCGTAACGTCATTTTTTTTTAAGTTATTTTAGTATATACGTGCTTATAAGCACTTTATAATTAAACTATTATCGCCAAAAATTCAAATTATATTTCAATGAATAATTAATTAAAAGTTTGATTAATTTTGGAGTTATGTCCACATTTGCAAACAATGTCGCAAAATTTTCCGATCTCTGGTTATTAGTGACAGGTTGCTAAAACCTAAACCTATTTCCCTAGTCGCCTATTACGACATCCACGGATAAAATTCAGACGGTGTTTTCTAAACCCGACACCACATATAGACATCAAATAGATATACAATATATTGTTTCAGTTGTGTCATTGAAAAAAAATCATGTGACTTTCTAGGTTTTTGTTCAGGTGCAAAATAATTACGTTATAATTGTGTGTGTTCAGTAAATATTTGATTTGGTTAACACGGCCTTTGTTGAAGCCTTCATCACGTTTCGTGTGCTCTGTCTACCCCATTTGTGACCATACCTATACGTGATTGTATGTATGTATTGTATGTATGTAACTATAGGATTGTGGCTTGCCGCAATATCACGCTGAGTGCGGCCCTTTGGCGCTATTTGGCATGGAAAATAAATATTTTATTTCCATTGCATGTCACTATATTGTTAAGATAGTAATTTAAGGTTTTAAGTAACAAAATGTTTCTTTCCGTGTCAAATTTCTGTCAATTAATGTATTTCTTTCTGTAGCAATGCTATAGTCTGTAGTTGTGTGTTTAGAATAGATAACGATGGTGGTCAAAATTAATACTACTTAATTTGGGTTGTAAGTATTGTACTGACACTATCGCCACGCGCCCAATGCGTGCGTATGCGCAGAAATAATTGCAACGGCATTTGGCAGGAAACCCGGGGACTTTGCACTGGCGAATTGGCGCGAAATTGGTGACTTCTCAACAGTTTGGCGTTAAATAGTCACTCTGTTTTTGATTGTTGATGTGAAATAATAATTTGAGCAGCTACATACATAGGTACATACATCGCGCCTGTGTTCCCAAATGGGGTAGGCAGACCACACGAAACGCTACATAGACAAAACCATGACTTTTTCACGTTTCGATTCTAACATATTTTTTTAGGTTTTGAGTCGGCATGTATAATAGTGACAGGTTGCTAGCCTATTGCCGAAAACATACCTCAAACTAATTCTAAAACTATAACATTTTTTTTTTTTAAGTTTAATTTTAATCACACAACACTTAACAAACGAACGAGCGCAATAATGTAACGCCTAACAACATACTAATAAAGCTTATCACTGCCGCATGATTTAAATTTTTAACTAGCTAATAGTGACATAGTAAAATACATTGTCTCAGCCAACTATTTTGTAAATTAGCAATAACGATTGGAATGACATTCGTGGGAAAGACATTCTATATCATATGACTCTTTATTGCACATAAAATATGTTACAGAGTAAAGAAATGCCCAACTAACTTCAGACGTTAATTCTCGTAAATAAATTAACAACTATGTCGAAGCAATAAGGGTGAAAATGGAACTATGAGGATTTTCCTTCGTTAAAATTTAAGCCAGGTCATTTTGACATAGAGTGCTTATAGTACAGCATCGAACACTCGTATGTTTACCTTATCGTCGTGCTGGTTACATACTTAAATAAATAGTTTAAATTTTGACCAGTGCGGTAATGGGCTCTAGGTACATTTCTACCGTGAATCTCATAAGAGGCGACTAACGAAATAAGGTTAAGGTGTGATTTTGGCGACATGCTATCAAATTGTCATTATTATACCTCTTTCAATATTTCAGCCTAAAATTAAGCTGAAAATAGCTCCGAAACGTGGTACAGTCATGATTTAAACAGTGTAGAATTTTGTGTGCTTTACCTACCCCTAACCTAGGCGTAATCTGTGTATATAAATTTTGACAGTAGTTGTTCTTTTGTTTTCAAACAAACGCGAGAGGGCATTGACCGCGCTGTATTAATCTGCTGATCAAAGGTTGGGCGCTTCTGGCTTGGAGCCAGCGCCTCGCGGCCTTACCCCTGGCTAAACAAACAAAGCGAAACAGCTGAAATGCAGGAAGATGCAGTTTTTGTTGACTGAAACTTCTTCAGGACAACATTTAAAGGCCATAAAATGTATTGACCAGTGAGTAACATAACATAGCAACCACGCCTGTGTTCCCAAAAGGGGTAGCCAGAGCCAAAAAACTATGACTATTTCAGGTTTCATAGCCACTTCTAACATAATTTTACGTTTAAAAAAAGATGAAAAAGATATAATATAGACAGGTTGCTAGCCTGTCGCCTATAGCTTACCTGAACCTATATTTTTTTTCATATGGTGTCGGGTTAGAATAAAGTCTCTACAAATGTTCGAAAGAGGCGGCATAGAGAACATTATCGAAATTAACGTAATCTAGACTAGTTTACCGTAAATAAGTTCAAAATGTAAGAAATCAATTTGTTTCGAGTGTACCGCGTGATTGCCGCGGTTGTACAAACATAACCATGACAATGGCGATAAAATTACTAGAAATGAGAGATATTTACAATGTTTATGTTCTAAAAAGTACAAGCATTTCTTCTAATATTTAATTAGTTTACATACTTACTACCTGTACCTACTAATAACTATTATTAAAATAAATCGTGTCTTAAGCATGCCTACACCAAAGACTGCAATGTTTGCTTTGGTATGTTTTACGTTGTTTTTTTATGTCTGTACCGTAAACTGATAAGTTACCTTTGCAGTTAAGAATAACAGTTTTAAAATTCTAGCTTTTTATTTGGACCTTCAGGACAAACGTCAGGATTGAAAATATTTGGGTGTTTATTTTCCATTTCCTATAAAGGACCCCGTACCTAAAGTATGGAACATGTGGTTTCAGTCAAAAATTCTGAAATTTTGATTATGTTATAGATTTCAGTGTCCTGAACAAAAGTTTATATGGGTGCAACCACGGTTTCCGGGTCCCTTTCCATGATATGCTCGATTTCAAACATGAAATTCGGCAACAAACAATATCATGCAATACAATGTAGGTAAGTAATAAAACGTCAGGATTGGATTAAAGTTCTCAGAAAATGATTAGCTACGAAGTTAATATTTATTAATGGTACGGGACCCTTCGTGCGCGAGTCCGACTCACACTTGGCCGGATGTTTATTAAATCCCTTCGCAGTCTTTATATTTTATGTCCTCGTATTACGAGTACACGCCCTAGAAGAAAGCGATACCATTTACGAGTATTTTCTTGAAATGTTTGTTAAATACAAACATAGGAGGAGCATTCTGTTTGCATTGACCAATACATTTACTTGCATTTCGAACCTAAAACCTTTTCCCGTGTAGTGTCGAGTATAGAATTACACCTCTCCGTTTCTTCCGTGGATGTCGTACGAGACGGCTAAGGAAATAGGCTAAGGTATATTTTAGGGGACAGGCTAGCAACCTGTTACTATTTTACCTCTTAACGTAAAACCTACAAAATATGCTTGAATGTACTACATAATGGGAACCAGTCATGGTTTTGACTATTAGTTTCATGCGCTCTGCCTACCCTACCGGGGAATACAGGGGTGATGTATGTATTTGAACCTAAACTGATACAAACGGCAATCTAACGCAGTATTCTGTAGTTTTAGCGAGCAAAGGGTTAGCCAAATATAACGCAGAAGGACATACCGTTAATATTAGCATAGGATATAGAATAATAATGAGACGGGCATAATTAATAACACGTTTGCGTAGACTGGCTTCGGTGGCACATTCAAATACTGGGTACATGATTAAATCTAACGCCTATCTACATTTACCTATATTTTGAGGATTATTATGCATCATTGTTAATTAGATATAACAAACTCTGTAGCTCTTAATGCAACGACGATTGTTCTTGGACAGTAACTAATGATAACTTTAATATTATTAATACTAACTTAAGGTTATTTATTGTAATTGAAAATGTCGGGAATACTTTCTAATTTGACTCTATATCTTCCTTCAAAATTGTACTGGATTTTAATGAAGAAAGTTTTCATAATGTTTTTGGATTGTGGTTATAATGCGGATCGGCTACACAATCATTACAAAAAGTTCTGCTGCACCAGGCACTTCTTTTTTAATTTCCAATACTATAGTGATAATTATAATAATACTGAGTCAAATACAGTTACTCTAATCTAACACAACAAACTAAACTCGTCGACGAGCTCGACGTCGAACGTCGAATATTGTTAGGCAAAGTTGACATCTCAACGCCGAATTTGATTAGGTTAGGTTAGGTTACAAAATAATAACACAATAAATGTTATTGATTAGAGGGGGTACTAGTTCCCGAGTAGCTTAATTCGATCGCGATGAGTTGAAGAATTTGTAAATTTAAATATTGGCGTTTTGAACACAATTGTAATTCATGCCGCGCGCAAGTTCTTAAAAAAAGGAAGCAACTATTTGGATAATGCCATATTATTTTGAATATAATTAACTAAAAACATTATTGAACAAAAGTATCGTGGGTCCATGTTTAAATTTAAAATAGGCTCAATGTGGATTTATACGACATAAAATCACCCAAATAAAGTCTATAATGCTAAAATATACAAAATAGCACTAACCCTTCAATTGCCATGTTGCTGCACTTTTACAGTTTCAAAATAATCACAATATCACAGTTCGTTCTTAAAAATAATATCACATAGTTTGATGTCACTTTCAGTGATGTTTATTTACGTAAATGCTGTTTACATGGGCATCGCGTGCAGTCCCCTCGAGGGATGAGCGCGAACTGTCGTGATAAGCGGTGTTTTCATACATATATGGTTTTCTCGAGCGGGAAAATTATATATAGCTTTTCTTCTTTAGGGCCAATGTCAAAGACGCTGGCGTATAGGCGTTTGTTTTGTGAACTGGTTGTTCCAAGGCAAGAGCGCACTGACCTACACGATTTAGGCCTTATTTTTAGTGAAGTGAGTAGGTTCGAGTACGTCTTTGTCAGCTTACTCTAGTTGGCTACAAAATGTATGCGGAATGGGATAGATAGATAGATAATATAAAAAAAAATAAGGGTACGAACATAATTTTTACGAGATCGCCCACAGTCGTTATCAATAAAATATGGCTTTACTCCATTTCATATAGTACTTACTAGACAATGGTAAAATACTCTCATATTTTTAGGTAAATACAAGGCGTAACCACAAATGGATCAAGACCACAGATTTATATCGAACTAGATGACTCAAGTGTATGTACTTTGCGTGCCAAAATGGAGCCAAAAGGAAGAGCAATGCTCCTCCTTTGACGAGATTTAATTTAGTTTTATAACACTTAAATTAGGTTTAACTGCCTAGAGACAGGATAATTTGAATAAGGCGGCATCATCTTCGAATGGGTTTCACTCGGACTGTCAATTCCCATTGCTAAAGCGCTCATGTGACGATACCTACCGTTGAGAAAAAGTGACACGCTTGGTTTTCATACAAATGCAGGAACTCGCGGTATCTAGTTCAATATAAGTCTGTGATCAAGACAAAAAAACCCGTACCTAATACTTTTTATTAACTAACTCTATGTTGTATTTAGGCTCTATGTTCGCCTGTACCTATGTTTTTTTATTTTGTGAAGGATTGTTGAATACTAATTACCAGGTACGTCGATTTTATGTCCTTTGAGTTCGATCTGTATCTTTTAACTGATTTTTTTGTTCTTTTTGTGTCAGGTTTTGAGTTTCCCCATTTTTTTTGTGAAATCACTTTCTTTAAATTCTTACGTATACATATTAAACTGGGTGGGAAGGATTGATTTATTATTATTTTTTCTTATAATTTAGGGGGTAGGGAGTTAAGAAATAGCAAAAATTGTCTTAATCAATAAATTAATAGCATCCCAAGTACAGTCAGCTATTTTACTGCCTAATAATTTGTACATTATACAGTAGGTAGATGCATTACGAGGTTAGTGGTAGAAAGAAAATACCGATTGCAATTATACCAATGTTAATTTCGACTACCGTCCTAAAATATCTATCTATCTTCTATACATATAATAAATCTGTAACAAGGCCGTGTCTGTACATTGAAGATATTTGAGAAAAACTGTTACTAGGG
>BHDV01015722.1:10989-66219 GCA_005406045.1 Adoxophyes honmai
CTGGTAGAAAAGGTCAAAGAAGAACTGAAGTTGCATGCTACAGAGGCCTGGTAGAGCCACATCGCGTCGGTAGACGGAGATGTCCACTCCATCGACCGGCTGTAAAAGCAGCTAAGCGCAACACCGACGCCAACGAGAGCACTGCGAGATCGGGACGGCCAAATGTGGTACAAAGCGGAAGACGAGGCGGAGATCTTCGCCGAGTGCCTCGAGAAGCAGTTGCAGCCGAACCCATGGGACGACTCCGAATACACAGAAGCAGTCAGCGAACACTTGGAGAGATACTTCACCCCACCCATCGAGACCCGCCATGACAACCATCATGTCATGTATATTTTGTACAGTAAATAGTTACAGACATACATACATACAACCCGGTTATCGTCTCGCCCAGCGAAGTGGAAAGGGAGCTAAAGAGATTTAACCCAAAGATAATACCTGGCGTAAACACGATCCCGAACATGGCCCTGCGACATCTACCGCGATGCACCATCGCGGCGATAACTAGAATCTTAAACGGAGTCACGCACACCAGCCATTTCCCGACGGCCTGGAAGGTCGGTCGGTTGATAATGATACCGAAGCTCGGGAAGAATCTACAGAAACCGGAGAGTCATCGATCGATCGCGCTCCTCAGCACCACCGCCAAGGTGTTCGAAAGGTTAATGCTGAAACATCTGCAACCACACATAGCACCGCGCCCCAAACAGTTCGGCTTTCGTAGAGCGCGCTCCAGAACCCTGCAGCTAACGAGAGTGCTTCAGGAAGTGTTCTGGCCGAGCCGAGAAACAGGAAGGAGCAAACAGCGGCTGTATTGCTGGATATTGAAAAGGCGTTCGACAGGGTATGGCATGAGGGGCTGCTATTCAAACTATTTGTGTTACCAACTCCAAGAAGAATCGTCCGCGCTCTGGCCTCCTTCCGAAATAACAGAAGACACGTCGTGACGGTGGAAGATGCTACCTCAACGGAGCGCCGCATACTAGCGGGCGTCCCACAGCGAAGCT
This sequence comes from Adoxophyes honmai, assembly GCA_005406045.1. Taxonomy (NCBI): domain Eukaryota; kingdom Metazoa; phylum Arthropoda; class Insecta; order Lepidoptera; family Tortricidae; genus Adoxophyes; species Adoxophyes honmai. The sequence continues at coordinate 11,997 of BHDV01015722.1, forward strand.
GTCTGTCACCGGCCCTTTATGTTCTCTTCATCGACGTATCTCCTGTGATCGGTGACGTCCAACTGGGAGTTTTCGCCGACGACGCAGCCTACTTCACTTCGTCGATGAATATCACCCACGCGACAAAAAAGTGAGCTGGTGCACCCCTAAGGACCCCCCGACGCCTATTAATCTGGCGGGCGGGAACCACCGGTGGGTTTTTAATGGGTATGCCTTCCTGTGAGGACAGCCCTACATAAACGTCGCGTCGTCCCCAAGACGTGGCGGTATGCGTAAAGGCCCATTTACACGGTACGAGTTTCTCTCTTCGAGTGTACGATTATCGTAGCACGAGAAAAAATATGTCATCATATAAACTACACGTACGATATCGTATGGCAAAGGGCGAAAATCGCCTCGCCTTATATGGTTGCAATCTCCGTGTAAACGTAAACGCAATGCGATAATCGTATTTCGAGTTCAAATGAAATTCAGTCGTCATTTTATGAGTGCATTACGAGAACATTGTGAGAACTCAACAAACTTCATATTCGTTGAATTATCAAATTTAATTATCATTCTGAACGTTTTTAAATTGTAGCTATCGCCAAACCGCACGAAACAGTTTTTTAATTTTAATTTGTTGTTGTTCCCGCCGCGTAATTTTTTCAAGGCAACGTCACGTGTCATTCAGCCAGGAGTCATTCATTAGCAAGTTAAAGTAGATAAATTATCTTGAAAAATATGAAAATAAAAAAAAAATATTGTTGTGCTGTACTTCACCACGTTTATTGCATTCTTTCTTTTTGTCAGTCTCAATAATTTAGTTTACTCTCTGCCTCTCAAAAGTTGGCTGTAAGAGATCCCTTAAGGGATAAGTCCGCCTTTGCACTTCGCCATTTCATTTGTATATAATTTAGTTTTTTTTTGTATTTTGTGTTTTACCCTTTTGTACAATAGTGTTTACTTACTTACTTAAATAAAATAATTATACTCACGAATATTATGTAACACAACACAAGTGTCGATTAAATAGCAGAGAATCACGTAAATTGACGGGTAAAACTCGTATGAAAATCGGTTCTGACCGATTCGTGCGATACTCGCATGTACGAGAAAAAATGTCATACGAGAACGAGTTTAAATGAGTCGAGACATCATCAGCAAATATCTCCGTAAAATGCAGCGTCCCGTGTAAACTATATCGCCTGGCGATAATCTCCGTACGAGTATCGAATGACATAATCGTAAGCGAGTTTTTATTTCTCGCATATGTGTAACCATTTTTATGCGATTCTCGCCTGGCGATTATCGCGTACGATAATGTCATACGATTTCTCGCCCCAAAATGGGCGAGAAACTCGTACCATGTAAATGGGCCTTAAAGCATTTTCCCATTTTTAATTCTCGCCGGCTCCACGTGTAACATCGTGTACAGAGAAGCTTTATAACTAATTGTTATATCTAATACTCAAAGTTAAATTTTTTCTGTAAAACACCCAAAATATAACCAATGGTTTTGCACGTTCCGAGTTTCACAAAACGTATCGTGTATGTGTTTGGCGTTTCGTGTATTTTGCTCAGAAGCGTTTAAGTTCACTTTCTTTTCTTGATATATTAATTCGTACAGATAAACAGACAGTATCTGAGAATCAGAGTTATTATTATTACTAGCCAGAGTTAAATCGAAGTCCACGCGGACGGAGTCGCGGGCACGGCTAGTATTAAAATATATTTGAATTTTTTTTTACACTGTAATATCCCGATGATTGGCGAAGACTACCCAGCGATTAAGAAAATAGATGCGTGTACGTATTCCCACAGAACTATCTACTCAGTGAGATTAGCTTCGAACTATAATTAAACCCACTGCATAATTTTATGCTAATGGATTCGACATGCAAACTCGTGCAGAATGAAATCGGAAGAAATGTGTCGTTAGCAATAACTTTAACCCTTAATTTGATAGTGTAAAAAACCGTGATCTGTACAATTACAGGTAGGGTATTGGCCGGAAATTGTCGGGGTATAAGCGTCTGAAAATCCTTTCATGTTTTTGTCCCAAAATTTTCATGTAAATAAAGTAACAGCCATACAGTCTCCAGCACCAATATCTGACACAATACGGCTGCATAAATATCTGACACGACTATTATAAACTATCTGACACTTTCCGAGTGCCCCTAGGAAAATTATTTTCCTCGGAAAATGTCAGATATGTTAGTACGCTCCGCCGTGGCATGTATTGCCCGCCGACCTAAAGAATGTTACTTCGGACAGAACATTTGGATGCCAGCTAAAAAAACTATTGTTGAACAAATCAATTTATTCGGTAAAAGAGTTTCTTGAATAATCATTAGCTATTGTTGTACTGACATGTATATTTAGAATTATTATTTTTATTATTGACATTGTATTTTATAATATTGTTTTTAATTTTGACATTATTATTTTCAATTTATATGTATGCATTCATAATGACTTTATCACATTGTGTGATTCGCAGTTTTTTACTTTTTGCTTTTTTTTTATTAATTATTTTTGACATTTTGTTTTACTTTTATTTTTTATATGATTGGATTATTCTTTGAAATTATTTTGACATTTGATTTATAGAACTCATTTTATTTGTTTTTGTTATATACATATTTGACGATCTTTTTGTGAATTTGTTATGTTTAGAAAAATCTAATATTAATGTAATTTTCAAATTGAAATAAAGATATCATATCATATCATATCATATTTATGTTGGTGAATGTACAAGCTTGTCTGTTTCGTGTATAGTGGTCTGCAAAAAACCACCATTCAAAATCTTGCCCGGTTTCTTGCTGACGTGGTTTATAGGTACTTCGGTGTACCTATGCAGTACAACAAACTCAAATTATCTAATTTAGAAGAGCTAAATGCTAGCACGTGAGCTTAGTTATTAAATTAACACGCCTTCTTAAATTAAGAGGATAAAAATCTAAGTGCTTCCGCACGACTCGATTGTGTTGAAAACTTGAGATGTAGGTGTAAACTAATTTTACAGCATTTTCATTTGAACAAACTTGTTTCGGTTTAGTCCAACGTTACAAATACTCCGACGTATTGTGCTACATCTATCTACCTAGTAATAATATATTGCTCGAACAAGGAAATGTTTACTACGTTTATTCCATAACGTTCTAAGATGGGTTGGAAGTCATTTAGTCTATACCTACTCAGTGGTGTGAAATACTTATTAAATTTTGACGTAACAACGTCTTATAATTCGATGGAGCCGGGTGCACGCGCGAAAAACATGATGTATACGGCGTTACCTCGATGAGTTCGATTTTAGGCGTCCCATTCCCATTAAACCAATTACGTTGCAGAAAGTTTCTCAGAATTTCAACTCCAATTCTCAGCCTTCGATAGCTCAGTTGGTATAGCGGTGGACTCTAAAGTCATAGGTTCAAATCCGGTTCGAAAGAGTTTTTTTTTGTATTTTATTTTTTAATGTATGCTATAAAATATGTTAATTATATTATAATATTGAATGAATATACTGTAGTAATTCATTAAAAATAAAATTAAATAAAATTTAAAAAAATCTTTTGAAAAATGGAACCATTCCATCAGTATTTTCTCTTCTTATCTTAAGGTGTCGAATCGTATACGGCATAAGGTAGGCTAGGCCTGGGTTATGTGAGTTTACGGGTTTGCCGCTAGATGGCGTTGAAATTAATTTAAAATAATTGGTATGCGAGCTAAAATGTTTTTTTTAAAGAAAAAGTATAAAAAGCTACTACTATTTTATTTGTTACTGGCCATGGGTGGCACTTTTCAGCCGAAAAAGTAGTCTATCTGCGTAGTGTTGCTATGCTAAGGCTGCTAAGCGTTCAGAGAAAGCAAACGTTATCGACATTAAAACCAGCTGCGACCAAATCATGACGTGACCGTATAATCGCCAGTATTTGGTTTCGAACACAACAATGAAAGGAAAAAATTTTGGCACTGTCTCCGACCTCCATTAAATTTTGAGGACGAAATTTAAAAATACCAAACAAGAATATAAATTTGTGGATTTTGAGGAAGTAATGATTCTGAATAATGATTTGGTTATTAACCTTGATGTGGTGTTTAATCGTCATGTGATAATGATTTATCACAAAAATCACGCGGGGTGCAGCATTCTCGCATTCACCTAATGCGGTTGCGGCATGTGTTCCTAGCTAGATTGGGCAACGAACGTCGCCTTCACTTCACACTGGACTGTCCGCTGACCGCCGTCACCTAGTTAGGCTGTAACAGAGCGTCTAGTGTTTTCATTTCGATGGTGCAGTCGTTAACGAATTCGTTTGCGAGTTGTCGCTGAATGTATGGAGACTTGTCGACCGTGGCAGTTGTGCAAACGTTCCGCTGGCGGCGCTGTCTCGCTTTCCATACAATTTTGCGATAACTCGCAAACGTATTCATTAATGACTGCACCTTCGAAATGAACATACTAGACGTACTAGTCAGGCTGTAACAGGTGCCGCTCGCCGTATGCGGCCGACTACCGTGTTTTTTGTGTATTGTAAATGCACCTTATAATCGGCCATTTGAACCCCTTTCTGCTTTACACGTATTTTTTTTGTAGCACGTTGTATAATTTAAAATTGGCAAAATAAATAAAATCCGCTTTACCTTTGATTCATTTGCTTGCCTCTCTTTGTTTCATGTTTACGTGCATATCAAATAAAATACTAAATCCTTTTATCACACTGAGCTCCACGCGAGAGCTTCATGCGGCTGCATGTGACCAGCGATGATAAACATCTCAGATCTTAAGCAGATTACATTTGTCAATTTGTTAAGTAACTACTGTTTACAGATAGCTACAATCACGCCTGACTACTAACTACTACTAACGTACTATTCCAAAGTGGGGTAGACATCCCTCGAAACGTTACGCACACAGTACCTAAGCCACGACCATTGAGGTACTATTGAATAGTACCTCAATGGGCACGACTATGTATTTCTTGTTTTTAGCCGCCTTTAGCATAACTTTAGCTTTATAAAACAGATGGGAGGTAAAGCATACCTAACCTAGAGGTAAAACTAGAAATTATTATTGCACTAACACTTATTACTGTTTGTTATAATGTTCTCAGTACAAACGGTATCATTTGCGGTGACTCTACAATGTTACCTTTTCACGCGTAGTAGGTATTGCCAAATAAAACTAAAATAATAATTGTAACAAAAAAAAACGATTTCAAATTAACACCTCTAATCACTAATTGAAGTGTTATGCCTCCTGCAATAGTAATTATACCGGATGTTTTACCCTACATGCCGGAACACAACAGTGCACGCACTGCTGCTTTGCGGCAGGAATAGCTGGTAAGTCGGTGGTAGCGATCCCGACGTACCCTGAATAAGTTCCTACTATCCTTTGTACCGGAACAGTATTTTGTTGGAACTTTCACCCGAAGTTCACGCGAAGAGGCCTTGGTACCCGAATGCCCGTTGACGTCTTTCATTGTTTTAAGGATATTACAAAAACTATCGGTCAGATGTTGATGAAATTAAAATGGGACGAATGGGAAGCCATTTCCTGTACGCGTATAGAAGTTCTGAAGTCACATACATAAAAACCGGCCAAGTGCGAGTCGGACTCGCGCACGTAGGGTTCCGTACCAAAAACTGCAAAAAATCTGAATTTTTGTATGGGAGCCCCCCTTAAATACTAATTTAATTTTTATTCAATTATTTATTTTTAAATTAGATATTTAATTAAACATTCTGTGAGCATTTCAAGTATTTAGCTGTTACAATTATTTAAATAGACCCAAAACAGCAAAAAAAAATGCAAAAAAATAGGTTTTTTGTATGGGAGCCCCCCTTAAATACTAATTTTATTTTATTTTAATTATTTCCTTTTAAAGTAAATATTTAATTATATATTCTGTGAGCATTTCAAGTATTTACCTGTTACAGTTATTTAAATAGATCCAAAATAGCAAAAAAAACACGTTTTCTGTATGGGAGCCCCCCTTAATTATTATAATTATTTTAATTTTAGTATTTGTTGTTATAGCGGCAACAGAAATACATCATCTGTGAAAATTTCAACTCTCTAGCTCTCACGGTTCGTGAGATACAGCCTGGTGACAGACAGACGGACGGACGGACAGACAGACAGCGAAGTCTCAGTAATAGGGTCCCGTTTTTACCCTTTGGGTACGGAACCCTAAAAAACCAGCCCAATTGAGCTTCCTTTTTTGAAATCGATTAAAAGTCACTCACATAAAAGGTTGTGCCTGACGCAACAAATCTCATTACCACGATATCACGTGAAACATCTGGGTCACATGTCTGGATACAAAGTTAAGTAACTTGAAACAATAAAATTCAAGTAGCCCTTGACCTTATAAAGGTTTTCCTTCAGACCACTGCGATATAAATAAAGGTTTTTCTCATTTTCCTTAACATTATTGGTGTCGTTAAAATCTGTTCAGACGTCTTAAGGACTTGCTTATCATCTTCAGGGCACAAAAAAAATAGGTAACCACAGAGATCAATCTCCATACATTGCACTCGGGCACACAGACACGACATCTCCGAAAACTTAGAACCAGAGCGTCTAGTGTGTTCATTTCGATGGTGCAGTCGTTAACGAATTAGTTTGCGAGTTATCGCAAAATTGTATGGAAACTGTGACAGCGCCGCCAGCGGAACGTTTGCACAACTGCACGTTTCAATAAAATTCCGTGATAACTCGCAAGCGAATTCGTTAACGAATTCATCGTTTTCATTACACTAGACGTACAGAACAAGCGCGGTTGTCGTTCGCTTGAGACGCGCAACTGTAATAACTCTACAACCTTTTGAGTGTAGTGGTCAGCATCGTTCCGTGTGGGTTTAGAACATGCTGAGGATACAGCGCAGCACACACTCGAAGTGTGCTCGCGCTGGTCCGAGGAGCGCCGCACTCTGGTGGCGACGATTGGCGGCGACCTCACGCTCCCAGGCGTAGTGTTCGCCATGCTGGAGAGCGAGAGGTCCTGGGAGGCTGTCACCTCCTTCTGCGAGACGGTCATCTCGCAGAAGGAGGAGAGAGAGCGGGTACGTAAGAACGATCCCCTCGCGCCCCCGCTCCGGCGCAGGCGAACAGGGAGAAGGCGTCGGCAATATAACGCCGTCGCCCTCCCTTGAGTGGTGCCAGGCGGGTGGGGAATAGTTCCCCTCCAGCTACAGCCCACACGATCAGGGGGGAGATCAACCCATGCCCATGATCTCCCCCTCCCCGGCGCGGGAGCCCCGGCTTAATACCAGGCCGGGGTGGCCGCGGGTGACGTAGAAGTATGCACACGCGTTCCTGCGTCACCCACAAAAGCGGCCAAGAGGGCGGTTGGGTTTTAGTGGGTATTCCTCCCCACTCGGGGGAGGTGAGTCCCACACTCCCCCTGGGTTGTCGCCGCGATGACGCGGAAAGGACTCAGGGGGGCCAATGCGTAAATGCATTTCCCAGCCTCAAAAAAAAAAAAGAAAGGGTTTAGAACAACACCTCTCCATTTATTCCGTTAAAGTCGTAAGAGGCGACAGGCTCACAACTTGACAACTTCTCACTATTACACCTGCCAACTCAAAACCTAAAAAATACGCTAAAAGTGGCTACGGAACGTGTAATAGTCATGTCATGTCAATGTCAGTCATGTAGTGTCCCTGCCTACCCCATTTGGGAATACAGACGTGATGTAAGATTATGATCTAAAAAACAGCAAAAATGGGAATGAATGAAAAAAAAAAACACTTAAGTATGTGTACATTTGTATTTATTTAGATATAGGCTAGACAACTCTTACCATAAGACATAATATAATTAGTAACAAAATATTATCAATTATCACCCTTATTATTGAGAAACATTTGCTTAAAATTAATCGATCCAAACAAACAGTCTTGTGTGATTTCAACGGAAGGCTGGCATTTAAATCGTTAACAATTTCTTTATTTTACGTATCGGTACTATTTCATAAGCGACAATATTTCAATTCACGAAATATTTTGAAAGCGGTTTTTAATAAAATTATACACAAATTAATGGTTAATAAAAACAAAATCATGATCACTTCCTTGTTGTAACGATCAAATTAAGCCCTCAAGTTTTTTTTAAACGACTTTTAACCGTTTTATTGCCACAAACCAGAAGTTCGATAGAATTTTGACACAGAACGGCGTCAGCGGCATCGTTTGGGTTAACAATTGCAACACCAGCCTTATTTTAATGCAAACTAATTATTTTGATCCTGCAATAAAAATGCATGTATACAGTCAAATAATTTAATTACTAGCCCATCATAAAACTTTTTCATAGCAAGCATGGCAACAAATTTTCCTCGACAAGCAATATATGTAATGTCACAATGGCGCTTGACGTGAAAAGGTTCTTGGTGGGTTAGTAATTAATTACTAACCCACTAAGAACCTTTTCACGTCAAGCGCCATAGTGACATTACATTGCTTGTCGAGGAAATTTTGTTGCCATGCTTGCTATGAAAAGGTTTTATGATGGGAACTTGTATTAAAAAAGAGTACATTGAAATTAAAATGTTTAGCAAAATATATCATAAAATAATGTTTTTTTTTAATACGGTCAGGTTATATGGACCATTGTAATAGCAATAACATATTATAAAATATTTGTTTTTAATAGCGCAGTCAATTTATTATTGCCTACCTATTTAAATACTTAATATCACATGTAATAGAGATTGAAAAGTAAACTTTACGGTGCGAGTTGAAGTAATAGTAAATAAGTACAAAATTTAAAGTGGATTGCTTACTGTTGTTTTTCTTTTTTGGGCAATTATTATAGTAAATGAAAGACATGGGACACCAAAATATAATGATAATGAAAAATTATCAGAGCGGATTACTTCCCAATTCAAATTCGCTCGCTTCTTTCTTACAAGTATCGATGTCAATTAGCTATCTACCAACACCAACAACAGGGCTCATGTCAAACGAGCTAACGCGCTCGGAACCATGATCGCTTAAATTTGACAGGTCGAAACCAATCTCGCTTTAAAATTGAAACAAAATGGTATCGCGTAACGTCATGGCAATTGAAACCTTTGCCGAGGCACGTTGGAGGCAATTTAATGAATGATTTACTAAAAAATTGTCTCAAGTTAGCAAAATGACAATCGCGGATTAGTCTGTCATCGATCGCTTTTCTCGTAGACAATAGCTCTGCTGCTTACAATAACACATCCGTACCAATATATAAAAGTGAAAGTGTGTTTGTTTGTTTGTTTGTTTGTCCGTCTTTCACGGCTAAACGGAGCGATGGATTGACGTCATTTTTTAGGTAGAGAAGTTTTCAATGTAGAAAGCTATAAAATTGGTATGTGTGCTATCTCTTCTGTGATACCCCGAATTTAAAGCGAGCGGAGCCGCGGACAAAAGCTAGTTTCTTATAAATACTTAGCTTTGTAAATTTAACAATGTTAGACCCACTGTTGTAGAAAATGTATCAAAATGGAATTGTATTTATTGTGAACGACGTTTTATGGTCACGACGGTAACATTAATACTGATTAACTACACTAATAATGAGATGGTAGTAAACTTAACAGGGATACAATACAAACACCCTATAAATATTGACTACCCACTTAAACCTAGCTTACGTGTATAAATTAAATACCTCGATGATTATAAGTTACAGTAAATATGTACTATAAATCCGCTAGAAATAAACAAGACTCGATTATTATCAAAACTGCAATTGCTACTTTTGCCTGGCTAACAAAACAATATGTCAGGAGTTTCCAACCTAGGGGGGCATGGAAAGACGTGAAGAAAACGCAATGAAAATTAAACATGTATTTCTTGTCAAAAACATTAATATCACATTAATTAAAATATCCATGCTTTTTGCAACATAAATAGAATGTCGCAGGAGGGCCAGGGCATAAAAATATTTATAAAATGAGAAGGCCTCCTTGTACAAAAAAAGGTTGTGAACCCCTGAACTGAACAAAAATGTTGTAGTTTTAAATGAAAATGTAGCAAAAAATGCAACGCATCTTGAGACAGTTCTAAAAAATTAAAAAACAAAACGAACCAAGAAAGGAGTCTCATCTTGTTTATAATCTAGATATTCTAGATGACAAACTGCACCCCATACAAATTGATCCTAACTAGTGAACACTCTTGTTGATTAAAGCTCTTAATTAGTTAACGCCATAATAACGGTGAAGCGTTCACATTATACAATGAAGTTAAAATTATGCTAAGGCCGTCCACTTATACAAAAGCGAGTCACGTATGCTTATGGAAAAATTGTACTTAGGATTACGAGCGCTTAACTTAGCGCTGGCCAATGCGATTAAAACGCACTGGAAGAGGAAGCGAAGCGGCGCGGCGCGGTGTCGTAATGGTATGAACGAAACGGTTTTCTCCCGGCCGGTGCTGTGCGACCTGTTTCGTATAATTTCGAAGATTACAACCGATACCGTCACGCCACCGCGCCGCTCTGCTTCTGTTGTCAGTCCGTTTGGAGCTTTAGGCGTTTTCCTTAGACATTCGCGACAGAAATCTAAAATAATACTTTTGTCATATTTTAGGACATCCGAGTGGACATTTACAAGTTAGGATGTTAAATGTATTTATTAGCTTCACAGGATGGCACCCACTTCGCAGAAGTGCGGACGAGTATCTACCGGTTGTCCCAAAACTATTGGAAATGAAGGGAAAGTAATTTTGTATAAATATTTAAAATAGGACATTTTATTCGAATGAGACTTTATTTTATTCTTTTTTTTTAATTAGCCAAAGCGGTTCACTCGTTTTCGAATTTAAGCGAAACTTGCGAACAGCAACTCATTTCATTTGATTTACAGACAAAGCAAGATTTTGGTAAAATCTCTGAGGACATTATTGCTAAGTTTAAAAGTAAAATAAAATCTCCTTCATGAAAATGTACTTTCCCTTTATGTCCTTCACGAGTTACAGATTCGCCATGGTTAGGCATGTTGTGCACTACACAGCAAAGAAGTAACCAGACGATTGTACTTTATGGCTCAGACACTGATATCCATGATTAATATAAAATATTCTCATGAAATACCAAGGAGCCTAGTATGTCCTGGTTTTTACTTAAACATAAATCACCTCCAAGCTCAAAACACATACAACAGCTGTCACAAATATGTTTCTCCATGTCCATATCACTACAAACAAGTGTGCTTCTAATCAGACTTTTTTATTTGTCACTATCACGAGATCCCTCGTCATAGCAGTATCGCTGACATCAGATAATAATACTTTTCCTGTCAATTAAAGCACTGATCTCCCTATCACCGCCACTCGAATACTATCAAAATACTTCACGATAACTAACATAGCTACTTGAGTTTATAGGAATGCAGTTTTAATATCACTTTTTCATTAGACGTCACTTCACTAAGTCACTTAAAAAACCTCGAATATTAGTCCGATTCTTCACTATTCTTGATTTACACTGAATTATCTAACCAGAGTTCATATACTGCATAAATACTGAACCATCTTGATCTATGTAACTACCAATGTTACAGATCTTTAATAAACACGTAACAAAAAACCTAACTGTCGATTTAAATAACGAATTCCACTAACAAACCCTTGAAGGCTTCAGGCTCTCATCACATTAGCTCCGCTGCGACGTGCTGAGCCAACCAATCACCGTGCGGCCAATCACAGGGCGACCAGTCGCCGAGTGACCAATCATCGATTCTCGAATCTCCTAGTGACAAATCACCGAGTGACCAATCATCGACACTCGAATCACCTCGTGACAAATCACCAAGTGACCAATCACCGATCGAATCACCAATCGCCGCGACGCCCGCGGATTGGTTGCTCCGCCCGCCATTGTCAGTCAGCCGATGCTGGTGGTCCCTGATACGGCGAATCATCAGGCCATACCTCGTTTGTTTGATTGTCACGGTCTTGCTCGTCAGATGACACACCGGGGAGCAGGATGTATCGCGCCTCCCTGTGGAAAAAAGAGACGAATCAGTGACCCAGTCTTAAGATGTAAAACAGTAAAGTACCTAATATAGTAACTGCCCGCTAGCAACGGCTGCTGTAGTAACAAGGTTATTATCCCTAACATAAGAAAAACTCTTGATCTAGGCTAGTGTGAAAGAAAGTAATGACAAATGTCTTTTACGTGAATAACCCTGGAATAAGCGATAGTACGATAAGCCCCCTGATAGTGTATGAGGGGGACAGACTTCTAAAATAGTTGTGCCTATCTCAAACTCATATCATATGAGATATACGGTATCAAAGACCATATCCATTTGTGTTGCAATTATTTGTGACCCGTAACAGTAAAAGGTAACTGTGGATGACTCGGAAACTGCCGAACACGTTCAAGCCGACCATTGGCCACCCTGGAGTGAGTGAGAGTGAGTTGTTCACCATAATTAATGCGGGTTCGGAATTCCCCGCTTTAGCCATAAAATTGAACCCCGCTTGAGAGCTTCGACTGCCGGTTAAAAGGTCGCTGGATCTCCCCGAACGGGTCCCATACGGCGGGCTTGACCTCACCGGCGGATAAGATGTACCTCTGAACTTGACCGGGGTGACGGTAGACCCCGCTGAGAAGGACATAGCCCTGATCAGCACCCCCGCGCTCTTTGCGTAGTGCGAGGATGAGAACCCAGCCCAGCTTGGGACGTCGCGGATGCAAATAGACGCACCGCTTGCGTTATCAACTCGGGGCAGTCAGAAACTCCGCGCAATACTGGACACACACTTATCACGTTTCCATTATTAGGTACAATAGGTTAACTTTGCTTTCAGAGAATTAAAACTTAAGGTGCCAGGTATAAAACATGGTTGGACTTAGGTATAATTTCTTTAATAACTTTTCTTGTACAAGAATCGCAAAAAATACCACAGGGACCTCCAGAAAGTATTTAATCTATTATCTTGGTACTAGCATTGAGCCACATCACGTCACGGTATTCAGTACACTATATAAATAGAACTCATGTCACATCTCTAGTCAGATAACATAGAAAACATCTTAATAAAAATATTTATACATGTAAGCCAGTCAAATATGGACTTTGTTACTTGCTGTCGAGTGCATGTTTTGTGATGTGACAATACTATTTTTCTCAAGTTTGACTGTACTGGGCTAGTTGACATCCGTACATATAAGGCTAATGAACTTATACGTAATTTGATAGACAAATATTTTTCGTTTTATTTGCCATGTTTTGACAATATCTACCTTTAGGTATTCGGTATGTTGATAGTATTATATACTTTGAAAATTATCCTCTACAACACGAACTTGAATAATCACTATCTGTTACTGTAACTATTGCACAAAAATTAGTAATGCTACGTGACGCCGCACAGGGGCCACTGGCACAGCCACAAACGCTAGAGGGTAAATATTCGGGCGTTTGAACCGCTGTCATTATTCTCAACACTTTTTTATCAGAAAATTGAACCCCGCTTGAGAGCTTCGACCGCCGGTTAGAAGGTCGCTGGATCTCCCCGAACGGGGTCCCAGGCTAGCAACCTGTCACTATTGTACCTGCCACCTCATAACCTAAATAATAGTAGGTATGCTAGAAGTGGCCACAAAATGTGAAATAGTCATTGTTTTGTCTATGTAGCGTTTTGTGTTTGCTCTGCCTACCCCGTTTGGGAGTACAGGCGTGATTGTATGTAGGTATGTATGTTTTTTATCAGATTCTGTGAGAAATGTGTATATAATAGTCTAGTGTGTACCTAACTATAAGGTACAGAAACTATATAATTATATAACACACTTAATGTACCAATTTCTTAAGAAATCTGATAAAAAAAGTGTTGAGATTAATGACAGCGGTTCAAACGCCCGAATATTTACCTTAGAACGAGAAGCTAGACGCAGCTAACGTAGTTGTAGCGTGCGGCCACCGGCGCCACCCGTGTGCGGCGAGTCCATAAAAATATATGAAATGAAACATACATATTCTCACGCCTGTTTTCCCAAGAGGGGTAGGCAGAGCACATGAATTCAAAAATCCAGTGCCACGTTTAGCAATTTCAAGGTAACCAGACGGTTAAACGTGATATCGCAGTGACAGGTTGCTAGCCCATCGCCTACAATACACTAACCCTTTCCCAGAGTCGACTCTTACGACACCCACGGGAAAAAAGGGGGAGGTGCTATTCTAACCCAGCACCACACGCTTATTATTATTTTGTAAATAGACAAATAATATATTCGTGATTTTTCTCTATGAAAAATGTAGGTAGGTGGATGGGGAACCTGACGTTAAGCGGGTTGACATACCTACTTCTAAAATTGGTCGTGTTACTACATTCACGGCCTAAGAAATATTCTCATTGTCCGCGAGTGTATCATTATAGGTTACCACTTATACCAGAACCTAGTAGGAGTATACTACTTATACTACTGACTGATAATGTCCGTACTAACGAATGTTCTAGTCTCAGGATCTAAGTTTCACAGTAAAAGTACGACAGTGAGATCCCGCTACTCATTCACTGCCAACTCTCAGAGTCGAACTTTCTGCAGGTGCCGCGAATGCACATGTGCCTGCGAATCTTTGAAATCGGCACTGGGCGAAAGTCACGATAACGCATATAAGTGTCGGTAGCTGTGAACATTTTACAGAGCGCCATCTAGTGAAGCTTATATTTCTATATCTGTGTCAGTCTTTGCTTCACTAATCTCTGCTAATGCACGTACTGATAATATACGAAATAAAACGGATAAACTAAAGTCTTTTCATCGAGATAGAACAACATGTTAGAACAACTGTTATAAGTCTCATACATACATAGACTCTTCTATTACCTATTCTTTTTTTAATGCCTCGCGAAACGACTAACTAGCCAGACGCTTCCAGATATCTCTATGCCTTTTATGAATAAGCTGCCGTAAAGGATTTATTTATTTAAATAATATACTTACCCTTTTTATCATACGAGTAGCTACGTAATTTTGAACTATTCTTTCACTCTCTAACCGTAAATGTCAAAAAATTACAGGTACAGGACCACGAGCATGTTGCAGTATACTGTTTTAAACTTTCGTGATTCTCACATATTTATGTTTACGCGGGACTTAATCCCGGTATTTTTTAATAAAATATAAGAGGTAATTTAAAAATACTTACCATGATTAATTCCCGCGTAAACATAAATACATGTTGCAGTAATTAGGTATAGCCTAACAAGGGCGTTTGTTCTAGATATTTCGAAACCATCTTCAGTATTTAAGATTACAAATAAGTGAAGAGCTGCTTGCAACTACCCATCTTGTTGTACGTCATTTCTGTCTACCACAATAGTACGTCTTGTAGGAATAATAGTAAGTAAATTATTGCTTAGAATTAGAACACCGCATCAAGGCAGATCTATCGACAAGATCAGTGGTAAATTTAGGTATTTTCCTATTAGCTGCTTTAACCAAACTGACGCATGTTTCTATAGCAATGGCCATTTTGCTATACAAACAGCAGACAATTCGCTATAGCTAATAAAAAAAAACTCAACACTCGATATTAAATCTTCTGAATCAAATCAATCTGATTTGGTTCTACCGTGTCTTAAAGATCAAGGGAATTAATGAAAACACAGCAAAACCAACATTCATTTATTCATTAAAATCAAAAATACACTCTAAATTAATTCTACATTTTGAGTGCCACGCGAAACCATAACTCAAAAAATATACTTTATAGTTAAAGGCACTTCACCCTAGAATGCAACTAATTAAAACAATATCTGTGGGGAAAGGAAGGGTACGTACCTAATCTTTTGTTTTTCAAAAAATATAATCTGAACTGGATAATCAAAAATGCAATTAGACACGTACACATTTTAATATAAAATGCGACTATACAAAATCACAGATCTAATAGAACGGAACGACGAATACATTAAAATACCTACATTATCTACGTTTAACCCCTCGTATACCAAAAGTGAAAGGTATACCGTTTCCTAACGTCTTTTGTTTCAATGACAAAAATAGAAAAATAAATTCCTTGTCACTAGCAGACGAGGGATTAAAACATACTTTAAATTCCGCTTAAAACTACTGGATAAAATCAGTCTAGGGGTCACATAGGATATGACCATTAATTTTACTTTTACAATTGGTCCCTCTTAATGCGGCGACATCAATAACTTCTCTGCAGTAGTTGAATAACGGAAACTAACTAATAATACGCGGTCACAGATGATGAGTCGAAAATTCAACCAATGATCTATTAAAGTCTACTAGAATACTTTCGTCCATAGGCTGACAACTTGAATGCCGATGATGCCGATCGGCGTCAAAATTCTACTATGAAGCTACAGGTGCTTGGCAATGTAGGGATGAGAACTGCTTCAACACGTAAGAGTTAATTAAGGTTTCATCAATCTCTGGATGAATTTTCGACGGTTCATTCTAAAACACTGTACTCTAAATGAAATCTAAACTTATAAATACACATACTATTGTCAGAATCGGAAAGGCATTAAAATTTAGAAATATGAGAATCGGGATGAACCTCGACAATTATGGCATTGCGATAAAGCTTCTTACCACAACAAATTAGACTAACAATTATAACTAGAGCACTAAAAGGAACTTCTTGAACAACAATCCCTACCAAACAAATCTTTAACAAGAGAATACGTCAAGACATTTCATTTCACAATTTCTATCAATTTCATCCTGTTCTTTTTAATTTGTCTACCAACATGACCAATATTATATTTAAAATAATCCTTTTCTCTATTCGATTTTACTTATGGGTACTTATGTATTTTCTGATGTTGTCACAGACATGAGGAAACCATTGGACATTTTATGGATTGCATTGCAAATTTTTTTATGTAAAATTTTGATTTAGCATTAGTCTCATCTCTATCTTCAAGAACCACTGATCAATATCACGGAATACTAAGAGTACGAATTAAGCGCACGATATTGTCGATCATTCAGCTCCTTTTAGCACTTCCCAGTATTGCATTGGGCCAGCACTCTTCTCTTCAGCGATCACGCTTTACCATTGAGATCGTATTTCTTCTCGTCGGCATTCCTAAAAAACAAGCTCAACATTAAAACAAATACAATTGCAAAAATATGGACCAGACACATGAGCATTTGGGAAACTTTACGAAAAAATACTTTCAATATACAAATGGATGGGTCTATGCATCAAAAAACCGCAAAAAATAAAAAATTAAAGTGCTCAGATATCCAGTCGATTTTTTTTTAAGTAAGACGAACAAGAGCTTATTTGCTAAGTTAGTAGAGTAGAGAGAAACATAACATAACACTTAAACCGGGTATGCCGATAAAAACAAAAGCCTGGTACATACCAATTGTCGATCAATAAAAAGTATTCCCTCCCGTCACCACTCTTCGCTTCCTCGTCCTGACTCGACCCGTCACTACTGTTACCGTCAACTACCATAAATTCCTTGTCCCTTCTGAAAATGTCAACCACAAAACAAATTTCCTTAAGATTTCGTCGTAAAAATGGCCGTTTTAAAATATTTATCCCCATTTGTCGTTAAAAGCGAAGCTTGGTGCTTGATGATCGTGTTCCCGGAAAAATAGAGTTTATTATTTTCTTGATGTGCAAATAATAAACTGTATTTTTCTTGTGAATGATTTTGATTTGTGTTTTGTGATAATCCTTGTTGTATGAATTCGTCCTTTGCTGCGTAGTGTCCGATTTTCATTTGTTCTGTCAGTCCTTTGATTTTTCTTCAATGTTGTGTTGAGACTGCTTCATTTGTTTACTCAATATGTAAGCTTGTAGTGTTTCTGTAGGCACTATGTTGAGGTGAAGACTTGAATTGCGGTTCCATTTCGCGTGCTCCATTTTCCATTAAGATCGGTGAATTGGCTCCGTCAGTAAAACGTTTTTGAGCACTGAATTTGTAAAAGGATTTATTTTCAAAATTTACTCAAGCTTACAAGTTTTATTCATAAAATTACTCTTTGCTTAACAGATTCTTCAGTAAAAATAAATCCTTTTTCAAAACCCTTGTTATGTGAAGGTAGTAAGTATGGTGTTAGTCAAAGAACAGTGTGTTAATGTAGCTACTTATAGCTATGTTAGTCCGTCACCAAACTAAAAAGTGGGCAAAATTACCCGAGTGTATGATTTGCTCACTTTTGTGATTAAAAAGCTAATACACAAACATTAAAACGAGTTGCCAGGTTGTATTTCAATTTCTAAGTGAACTAAGATAAATTTAGTCGGCAGAATGTCAGTTCTATACAGTCTTCAAACTAAAACCTGAACAAAACATAGAAAGCCCAAAATTAGAGCATATTCCGGGAATCGTACCAGGTACTTCGACATTCCAAGTCACATGCACAAACTTTATACCACCCATGCATCTAAGTGATAAAATTAATAAACTTAAGAAGTGACAACTACTAAATCTCCCAATACTATACTACTAACGGAACTATGTTCTTATAAACCGACTCACCAATCAAAAAGTACAAAAAAGGGACAGAACAGTTTCCAAAATTTGTACAGAAGCACGACGTCAAAAAGTGACATACCAAAAAAAATGGCGTCCTCGTTTGATTTGTACCCTTTTTGATCGGACTGCCTCTAACCTCCAATAATTAATCCTGGCAACTCCGAAGAAAGAAAAGAACACACACCTGTAGAACACATAGTGCTGGAGCATGAAGAATATGTCGAAGACCAGAGAGAACAGCCCAAGGCCGAACTTGGTCGCGTCGCCGAAGAAGGAGATCCAGTCGTTGTAATTGTAGGCGTTGAGGGTCATCTGGAGGATGGAGAGCAGACCGCCGATGAAGTCCAGGAAGATGTTGCCGATGCTCCAGCCGACGGTGGACTTGCGTTTGTAGTTCATGTACGCCTGGAAGGAGTAAGTGGTATGTTAGATCATCCATTTAAAATCCCGTGATAAAAAATGTACCTACACCTCTTCTTTTCTTCTGGAGATGGTGTAAGAGTCAGTTTTGGGAGACACGCTAGTAACTTGCCACTGTTATACTTTTTTCATCTAACTTGAAATCTACTCAGAGTGGCTATCAAACGTAAAATAGTCATGGTTGTTTCTACGGAATGTTTTATTTTATCGTTTTACCCCTTTGAGGAATACAGACGTGATGTAAGTTTGCACACATTGATATTTCCATGATCACATCTTTCGTTGTATACTTCATTTGCTTCGGTTTCAAATAATTAAACTGTACTGTGACGTATGCTGTGTCACAGTATCGAATACGATAAAGTATTACTAACGAGTTCGGCTATTTATGAGACTGATCGTACTTGGTAACATACAGCCTGTAAAGCGAACGTTTACTAGAACATCATGTCTACTGACAAACACACCTACACGTTAAATGTCCATCTCTACTTACTTCACAAGAACCAAACATCATCCGGTGTAACCTCATTTCACAACACATACCAAACATCATCCTAGTGTAACCTCTCTACCACCCCACTATGGTAAGTATCACTGAGCATACCTGCGGCACATATTTGATGAACGTGATGGCCAGTTTGATGTAGCTGCAGAAGTAGAGGAAGTCGAGCCACGCTATGATATCGCCGGCGACAAGGCTCGCAGATACCACGACAACAAGGCAAAAGACGCCAAGTATGCCGCGGCCGACAAAGGAGACTCGTTGCTCTTCGCGCTGAAATTGACAAAACTTGTGTTAAATCAAACCTAGATTCATGAGTTAGGAGCATTAATGAACTAAAACTGTCCATCTGAACGAGATGAGATCGAGAAATAGTATCAGGGGAGGTCCTCTCCGCAGTTCAAGTATGGATCAGGTAACAGTGGAAAGAGACAAAAATGTTTTTACGCCCAAAAATGTTCGGAAGTGGACCTTCTATACGTAGTAGTACCTGCTTATTCTGTGATAGTATTAATTTCTTGTATAATTTTAATAACTAACGAATAATATAAAATTCTTACTAAAAAGACAGTTAAAGCGGTATCAAGGTTGTGTCTTGAGTTGCTCTACTATCACTTCAGACTGTTTTTAATGAAATGCTTTTGTCAGATTTGACCGCAAAGCGAGACCGCAGCTTGTGGTCTTAAAGCACGTTCTAGGTTATGTTATGAAAGCTTCTTTTTGAATCCGAAGCCTTTATGAAAATTTTGGTCACACGCCAGATTTTACACGCATTTTTATTTTGTACAGATTACCACTAATGTCCATAGAATTGATAGAAATAGCTATTTGGAAAGTATGAAGCGGTTCGTTATCTTTCTGACAAAATTGAACTTCAGGCTAATGAACCAATTTGAGGCTTAAAATGAGCAAGAAAGTAACGTTTGAATCGCAATGTTATACCTCATATATGAAGCACTGGATGATAGTAACGACGGTGGCAAAGACAGCGTGAAGGGAGAAGAACACGTCGTTCAACTGAACCGGGTTCAAACTCCGAGGATGCCGGACGAAGTATTCCGCCTGAAATCAATCACAATCCAACTTAAAAATAAACATTCGAAATCTAATAACAAATATATCACTAAAACTGATTGACATCACTATTTTTAATAACACGCTACACAAACGGTCATTCTATTTGGTGAACTCTTAAGGGTTCAATCATTTGGTAAATATTATGAAAATCACGAAATATTATCAAGTATTTGCATGATAGATACTCAGCTAAAATAATAAAATAACAGTCTTTGTTTGATAATAGAAATGAAAATCGGACGTAAGTAATAAATCAATTCATTATCGAAGGTTATCGAATTGCGTAACAGAAATAAATCTATCTGAATTTAAAGGTGCATTCGTTACGTGTGCGATAAAAACCGATAAAATCCGAATAGAAATTTCCGTATTTCAAACAATTTTTCAGAGCATCTAAGTGTGCGATATTGTCAATAAGGTAGAGCAGAATTGATTAAGAACAATTCAGAAATATAATAAATCTTCTCTCCATTTCTTCTTTGGGTGTCGCAAGAGGCGACTAAGCAAAACAAGTAAAAGTATGTTTAGGCGTCATGCTAGCAACCTGTCACTATTATACCTCTTATCTAACTTAAAACCTTAAAATATGCTAAAAGTGGCTATGAGACACGGAATGGTTCGTGGCCAAATAACGTTTAGAGTGCTCTGTCTAACCCATTTGAACATACAGGCGTGATTTTGCATGCAAATATAAAGGTATCGGAGATGCGACAAAAACCCATCTGTCTAAGAAACCAACCTGAATCTCCTTTGAGAAGTACAGTCCGCAGTTGAACAGCGAATACATGGCGAAACCCATGAGGTTTAGAGCCAAGAAGTCGAAGTTGAGGCCAACAACGCTCTTCCTCTTGAAGTTGTAGTAAATTTGCGGGTAGAAGGAGACCGACCAAGACACGAAGTAAATCCAGCCCATGATGTAAGAGATGATGTAGATCGCGTGCGAGTGCATCACTGTCACCAGCACAAATACTGAGTCCATGCTGAAAAAGAAAGTCAAATTAGATGAGGAAAAATGCTACAACATAGGGCGATTCTACTAGTTGCAGGCAGATGATCTTGTTATTACAAACTATTACTCTTAAAACAGTTTTAGTTGCAGTGCAACGCATGTGCTAAAGTTCGAGCGTGAGGGCAACATTACTGCACGTGTGCAACAGAGATAGATAGCAGCGGGTCAACGCTCGAATTTTGCTGTGCTCCGCGACCGGCCTTTATCAAGCTTCGATCCAGCGAGATCTATGCATTTTCTGGTGTAAATTATGTTAATTCCGAGTCTCAGCTTCCTGCATATCACATTTAATCCAAGTTTGACTTTATCTACTATCATTTTGTCCAACCGAGTGAAGAAGTAACAAAGATACACAAACACACGTACCCACTACACGCGTTCACAAATTTTGACCTTTATGATATCAGTGTAACAGTGTATCAACTATGATTACTAACTGGAGTTGGGAAATCCACGGGTTTTTTTAATGCAAATATTATTTCTCATTTCAGTCTAATAAGATAGCAGATATACCTACCTACTCGTGAGTACCCAAGCTTTTAAAGAGGAGCTAATCGTGCTCCAAAAAAGTCTGCAGCACCCCAAGTGTCGTCATTACGATCAAAAGACAAGTCACTCTCGTCTGCGCTAAAGGTGAAATCAGACGGTTCATTTTTCTTTCATTTTCTCCTTTCATTCGGTACTATTCACTCGAAATGACACGTCTGAACACGGAATGAAACGAAACTGTCGGATGAATTCACTAGTGAATCGATCCAGCAATGTTGGATCGCTTCATTCGGCATCTTTCATTCGCAAAAAATGAAAGACAAATGAATAGTCTGAACACCGAATGAACCGTTCACTCGGATTCGCCAAACTAAACTTATCCCAAGACACGACTTCATTCGACGCCATACTGTCGGAAAAGATTAGTGAATGTTCATTTCTAGCTAAACAGTCTGAACATGGAATGAAAGAAAAATGAAGCAATCACTCGGATGAACGTTCATCCGAATGAACCGTCTGATATCACCTTAATACGCATCAGTTTGTATGGGAACTGAGACAGCGCCTCCCAGCAGCACGTTTACACGACTGTCGTGACCGACAAGACAAGTAGCGTTTCCATACAAACTAACAAACTAATACAGACAAGAGTGACTCGTGTTTTGATCGTAATGACATTTGGGGTAAAGCTCTTCAAAACTTCACGAGGGCAAGTCTAAACACCTTCTAGTTGTAATTAATTTTAAGAACATGTTTTTTTTTTTAAAACTGCTGTGTCTTTGCGCGGAGCGCACAGTTTATTCTAAAATAAAAAAAAAATCCAAAATCATCAAGATACGGACCACGAGTCCGTAGATGAAAAACTTGTTTATAAAAAAAAAAGTCTAAAGACCTTAGTGGTGCAACAATACTCACTCGACATATCCGTTCGGTGTGACATTGAAGGATACTTCCGAATGCCCCGGACTTTTCCCGTACGCGCAGATGTCGTACGATATCTCGACGGTGGTGTTGGGGTTCTCGGATCCCGGGATGGCGACTGTCGGGGGGACGAACTGCACTATGTCCGGATGCTGTGCTTTTATGTTCACGTCTAACGTCTCGTTGTACTCTCCGCTGGAAACGACAAAGCATTCTTGGAAACTGGAGAATTATTGTCTATAATCAAATGGAGACAGCTGATTAGTAAGAGCCGAGTATTTAAGCCGTTTGTAATATGTTATCTGTTATCTTATTTCATTATAATTAAGTGTAGAGTAAAATGGAATGAACATTAATTTGACTTAAAAAGTTATTAATTACACTTTGTTATCAGTTATGCATCATTTACACATGGGTCGACTGGCGAGTATAAAGTGACTTATTTCAAGACTAATTTATACTACAGTCCCCAGAATCTTGGTAAAATTTTAAGTACCATCGCGAACAGGGATTGTTGAGCCACTTACCTATGTTTGTAACTTGGTCGTGTAATACTAATCCAATAGCTGACATCTAGTCTGTCACATCGGTCATTGATTACACGTCTAAATTGCGAACAGTGGCAAGTGGCTCAACAATCCCGGTTCGTGACTGTACATTAATAGAGTATTTTATGTAGGTAAACAAAAATATATTGCGCATTTCGAACAGGAAGCGTGATACTTGGCGGCACTCTTTGACAGCCGATCTCTCGAACGAAGTAAATAATTAAACCAGGTAAACATTGCATCAACAATAAACATTCAGCGCTCAAGTTTCTTGCTGGATGTTAACAAATGGAAAAGTAAACATCAAACATTCTACTTACATTTGAACCAGCTTGAAGAGCCGTGTCTCGTCCACCAATAAGAGCACATCTGATACATCAACGTACATCTTATTCACTTGCGAATGTACACTGGGTAGTCCTGAAAATATGAAATGTTTTTATTTTACTACAGACGCGAATGTTCATGGAAAACACCCTAAAGGTCCAAACGCACGGACAGCGGAAACGCGGCAGCGCGGCGCGGTAGCATGGCTATACATAGTGCTCGTGAGCATTGCGAGAGATTTCAACCACGAATTCCAGAGGCTATAAGAAGTAATAAATGTTATATGAACTTAGGTCGAAACACAATTTTTTTTACTATTATTAAGGCACGTTTATACGACATTAGCAATTATTATGTATGAAAATTATAAAAAAAATCGTGTTTCGACCTAAGTTCATATAACATTTATTACTTCTTATAGCCTCTGGAATTCGTGGTTGAAATCTCTCGCAATGCTCACGAGCACCATGTATGTTGTAATGTTCGAAATTCTACGAGAGCGGGCGTACAAAGCACCGCCCATGAAAAAAGCGTTTCGTTTATTTATACCATCACGCCATCGCATCGCGTCGCTCCGTTTTCGCTGTTAGTGCGTTTGAAAGAGCGAGATATCTACGTCTTGAAGCCTCGCACAATAAGTTTGGTATAGTCCCCGGCATCTAACGTGGCAAAATTTTAAGTAGCGAGGGTGAGTTTGCACATCGCTTTTCCATGGCAGAAGCGAGACACAAATTTACCCCCACTAATAAATCCTTGCCAAGTCTGAAGCCTAGAAACATAACAATGCTTGACTTGACAAAACAAAAGTACGTTAATTGTAACAACGTTTTTCAGTAGATTAGATAGTTATCGTTTATCTCTCTAGAACCCAATTTGGCCATTCCTAAATATAAATTATTTACATAACAACAAATTAATGAGCAATTAAAACACTAAATCGTCGACTTACCTAAGAAAAGCACAGCAACAATCAACTTAAACATTGTTATCCTATGACTAGAAGGTTCACGCATAAATTTAGTTCTGCTCGCCATCTTCGCGATCCTCTATTAAACTATATCTGAAACAATGACAAAGGTATATCAATTAACAGTTCATTCCTATTCAAATATAAGGTAGTCTATGGGGTTCAAATAACTAAACAAGTACAGAATTGCTGATTTTTTTTTTTTCAATTTTCATTTTAGTTGCGAATCAATGTGCCTAAAAATAATTTTGCAGCAGCTCGCTTTAAGTGAAAGCTTTATATTAGGCAGTGGATTTCTCTTAAAATTTTCAGAAGCTTATTTTTTTTTCTTATTTTTCATTTTTTACAGATTTTTTTACGGATTGACTCTAAAGACGTAACCATGTCAACCAGGGACGTAAAATAGCTGAGTAACGTGTATAAAAACGTAAAATACATTCCCGGATGGTATTAAAAAAAAATCCGACGGCGAAAGTGCAGGAAACCATGTACTTACTAGTGTTTTCGCAAATAAACAACTCTTGCGCAGGACGGTGGCGATAAAAGTAACGAACACAGGTTAAGCGAAAACAATTTAATTCAGGCAAGGCGTGCGATTTATGGCACGCCTCAACGCCGAGAACATGCCATAAAATGGAAGTAATGGATTTTCTTACGTTAACAAAAAATACCTAAGAATTCCGTACCTACTAGTACGGTCAAGGACTTTAATTCATGAGCCACCATGGAACCTTTTCAAAGAAAAAGTCATCGCGATTTCCCTTGATAGTTGATGGGATGTCACTATGACGTTTACTGTAAATTGATTCCATGGTGGCTCATTAATTAAAGTCCTTTACTATACGTACAGAAACCTGTCGGGGGTACCTACGGGAGCAGAAAAATATCCTTGTCAAGTTGTCACTGAACAAGGGGCCCTAAAAATAGAACATTTAGCTGTAAATTTATTTTTTAAGTAAAAATTTAAGAGGGGCTCCCATTCAACAAACGTGATTTTTTTGCAGTTTTTGATACAGAACTCTTAGAACGCGAGTGCACACGCACTTTGCCGGTGTTTTTTTTTTTTCAAATTCAGCATTCATACTTACATTCACCGTGAGCAACCCACCCATCATGTTCTCAAACATGAATATTACCATGTAATAGTTTTCAGGCGATAATATATGTTATCAAGTCTTGAAATTGGCAATGTAGCCTTCCATGGATGCCATAGAATCGATTAAGTAAAATATATAGAGCAGATACGACTCTGTGGGCTCTAAAATAATACATATTTTCACCGACAAATATTTCAAGTACCGACATCAAATTCCTTCAATATGGAAAAACAACAAACTTATGTAAATCGCAATAATTGATAACTGACTTTTTCATTTTTTAACATGAACCTACCATAAACCATAACACTCATTCATTATAAAAGTCACGAATAACCCATGTCTTAAGTCGAGTTTATGTCGATGTTTTATGGGTTAATGTGTAGGCCTTCATCTAGGAGCCGTGGCAGCTGGTGAAAAACGAACAACGAAAAACTGGGTGTCGATCATTGAAATTGAATTAAGCTATCTAACATTACTTAGTTTGCAGACGTCAGCCCGAGTCACAAACCGCTGTAGCTCAGTCATCAGCGGTACCACCTTTAGCAAAAACAAACTCAGCCTCTACTGATTGGTTGTATCGACTCGTTCCGATTATGTGGACCAGTGCAATGTTCTGCTCCGTTCCGATGACCTTTACCGATTCATTGTCAATGCCGTCGCCACTCGAGCAGCGAACTAGCTGTTATTTGTTTATTCAAAGTTCGATTTGAATATCGCTTCGATATTTAAAAATAACATCCAATATTTCATACATCACGCCTAGTTTCCCGAAGGGGGTAGGCTGAACACACGAAGCGCTACATATGTAGATGACTTCACGTTTCGTAGTCTAAAATATACATACATACATACAATCACGCCTGTATTCCCAAACGGGGCACACAAGACGCTACATAGACAAAACGATGACTATTTCACGTTTTGTGGCCACTTCTAGCATAATAGTTTTTAGGTTTTGAGGTGGCAGGTACAATAGTGACAGGTTGCTAGCCTATCGCCTAAAGTATACCTTAGCCTATGCCCTTAGTCGCCTCTTACGACATCCACGGAAGAAATGGAGAGGTGTTATTCTATACCCGACACCACACAGGTCTAAAATATACCTTATACTAAATCCTTAATCGCCCCGTAAGACATCCATGGAAGAAATGGAAGGTATTATTATAAACACGATACCACTCGGCATAACAGAACAAAGGTAATATAAATTACAATTTTAACAAAAGCCCTAGATAGACTAGATAATCAATAACACTTGAAGCTTTTATTACATATTATGTGTATGTATATTACTTATGACATTGGATACTAAGGCAAGTAAGTATTTAATGAAGTAACCATTCACTTAACCTTAACCGCATAACAAACTCAGTACTATTTTAACCTCCTATGACCCCGTGTCCTAAATTTAGTACAAAATACCATATATATTTTTTTACATTAAATTGAAATATCTACAGTAGATGAAAATGATACAGTATATTAAATAGTAATCGGTGGAATACATAAATCCCGTGTGGTCATCCCAAAGGGGGTACATAATTTAAACCATGATTATTTCACGTTTCCCAACTTAATAAGTAAAATATTGACAAGATCCTAGTGTGTCGCCTAAAGCCTAAAACATACCTAAGCCTATTTATCCTTAGCCGTCTCTTACGATATCTACGGAAGACATGGAGATGGGTGGATAAGTACTATCAAACAAACAGATTTCTGACCCACCAGAGAACGTTGTCGTATTAAACTTAATAATGATCCTATGTTGAGCAATGCAATATTACTATGACGTTCACTGTAAATATGTTCTATTGCGGGTCAGGAATCAAGTGCAAGTGTACGCAAGTGCGTCATCGGTCGTGACTCTGTGGCTGCCAAAATATTTAATCCAAGACGTACAAATTACTAATGCAGATAAAACAATTTCATTAACATGATAATAGGAGCCTCTATACAGGCGTGACACCAGAATTATAGCCACTCTTTTTGATGCTAAGTATCGTATCTTTTGAATGAAGTTATTTTTCACCACGTTACTAATTTTATGTTAGGTGTTAGCAACAAAAGACGTGTCCAAGGAGCTATAGTCATAATAATAATAACAATGCCTGACAAACTCAGCAAGTACCTTGACTTGGCTCACGAGGTGACCGACATGTGGGATGTGGATTCGACGATCATTGTACCGATAGTCGTCACAGCAACACGGTCTCATAGCGAAGAGTCGCGACCACCATCTTAGGAGACTCTCGCTAGACGGTAGGCTCAAGGGTCTGATACAGAAGGCGGTACTCCTTGACACGGCGCGCATCGTCAGGAGGTTCCTCAGTCTGCAGCCCTAACCGCCGGTAGCTTGGGTCTTGCCCCGCTGCGGACGCCGATCTACGTTAGGTTTTTATAATGATTGTATATTTTGTAATTTATTTTATTTTATTTCATTTATAAAAGTATTGTAAAAACCTAACATAAGAAAAAATAAATATACTGAGAATAATGCCTTGATCACACGTACCGAGTACTCGGCCGAGAACACTCTCTCGCCACTCTACTCGGTACGTGTAACGAACCCATAACAATGCCTGCTACCCACCGCTGGGATGGTCCATATTTCCCACAAGGGCCCAGAAAAAATCTAAGAGCCTGGGATTCAAACCAACGAGCCTTTGCGTGAGAGGTCAGAGGTCGTGCCGCTGGGCTACCACGCCTTATTTTAGGAAGCTATCGCGATATACCCGTGTGGTGTCGGGTCTAGAATAACACCTCTCCATGTCTACCGTGGATGTCGTAAGAGGCGACTAGGGAAATAGGTTTAGGTATGTTTTAGGCGTCCGGCTGGCAACCTGTCACTATTATACTACCTCTTCCATCTCCTTTCAAATCTAAAATTATGCCGCTTGGCTACGAAGCATGAAATAGTCATAATCATGGTATTGTCTGTGCTTCTATGTTCCATTTGGGAACATAAGCGTGAGTGTATGTTGTTGTTGTTGTCTATAGCGAAATACTACGAGCGTTTGAAAGAGCCCTGAGCCGTGCTAATCAGAGTAATGCCGTACACTTATCCATAAGCAATAAATAAAAGGAAAATTCTGTGAAGCAAAACTAACATGGCTTAGCGAGTAACTTCATTAATATTGATTCTATGGCACGCAGTGTTTATAAACTAGCAGTAATGGTGTTCATTAGAATACAGTTGTTCTTCTATTGATAATTATATCACTACTACTTTGCATTCCTAGGTGGAAAATAACGGTTTACCTAGTTTGTTCGGTCTTAGTATCATTGCCATTGGATAAGACTTTGTTTTTATACCAGTTTATTGAATAGTTTAATTTAAATAAGTACGCAAAAAATCTAAAACTAGATACTTATAAAGTCTCAAAGTTATCACGCGGTGGTTTTAGATCGCTCGGCGAAACTAATGGGGGTAATCGGCGCATCGGGAGCAAAGCGGGGAGGTGAAGTGCGTCTGATCTGCCAATAACGTGTCGCCGTCCAACCCCCTCGCTCCTCGGATATCGAATAGACCTAAAAATTTATTACTGCGCATGCCTTTTCTACTTTTACCGAGCGATCTTAACTACGCAACCTGTATTACATAAGCCTACCTATTTCAATTGTAAATGTAAAAGAGTAAGATTGTTTCTAGTTACAGCCTCCGCAAGTCTAGATATTTAAACAAATGTTTTTTCTGGAAGCCTAAGAAAGCGTTCATTCAACAGACGCACGCGCCATTGTCATACTAAGATTGACAAATGTCTCGTCTTCCATTCAGTGAAGTACCTAGTATAACCCAGGATACGGCTTCCCGACATTCACAAGTACAACCAATTTTCAGATTCTTAAAAGTAAGAATTTCTGTCAACACTTGCTGGTAAACTTTTGAGTTTTTGAGTCGCTCAAACCATAATCGCCAAACTTTGGTAGTTCCCCGTGTGGTGTCGGATTTAGAAAAAAACCTCTCCATTTCTTCCGTGGATGTCGCAAGAGGCAAGTAAGGAAATATTTTACGTAACATTTCAGGCCACAGGCTAGCAATCTGTCGCTAATATACCTCTTAACTTAAAACCCAAATCACGCTAGAAGTGGCTACTAAAAGTGAAATAGTCATAGTTTTGTCCATGCGGTGGCGTTTCGTGTGCTCTGCCTACAGCATTTGGGAATACAGGCGTGACGTATGTATGTATGGTTTAACCTTTAAGGCCGGCCACATACATTCGGAATTTTTCCGTTCGGAATCCCGAATCGGAAAATCGAACGCAGTCAATCCATACAAAATCTATGGACCGGAATTCCGAACGGAATTTTTCCGAATGTGTGTGGCGGTCCATAGATTTTGTATGGATCGACTGCATTCGATTTTCCGATTCGGGATTCCGAACGGAAAAATTCCGAATGTATGTGGCCGGCCTAACACGGAAAAGGAAAGAGGACAAACGTAACACGTATGTCCTCGTACTTGAGAAGGCAGGAGACTGTCTAGCAGCGAGACTAACATATTAAAAATCATCCAAAAAGTATAAAAAACTCGACAAAGGAACTAAAGTTGCCATAAATAGTGTTTTTTTTTGTCATCCGACCGCTGCCTTCATGCGATTGCTCGTAAGTATACACCTACTAGTTCTCCCATGAACACAGGAGACAAACAGCTAGTAAACATACATACATATTTACATACATCACGCCTGTTTTCCCAAATGCGGTAAGCAGAGCACACAAAACTATTTCAGCTAGTAAAAGTGGGATAAATCCTGCTTCAATTGAAACCATTCATGTAACCAGCTTCATAAAAAATCAATTCCCGCCTCATCCGTCATCAATTAAGATCTTGAATTCAAATAAAAACTAAACTGTTGCATTTGTTCAGAAAAGGTCATCAATGGAGGCAGTTAATTCACCTCGTTTACACGGTACACTTATGCTAGTTGCTCACGACAAAAACTAGACGGCTAGTGGAACGCAACGACTATCGATAAGTGATAGATAGTCATAGATTTTTTCTTTAAGTCTACATGTTTCGAATATCCTGTCAATCGCCCGAAGGCAGAGATCACCTCGGAGATGATTTCGCCTTTGTACTATCGAACCAACTGATTCCTGACCCATCGCAGAACGTTGTCACAATAAACGTTATAGAGATTTCGCCTGTCGAGCAATGCAATGTCACTATGACGTTTACTGTTAATAGGTTCTATTGTGGGTCAGGAATCAATTGGTTCGATGGTACATGAAGCTGTTATCCTGTGTTTCTATGTACCCAAGCGTGCACTAAAAAATCATACATGGAACATGGAACTCGGTTTAATTTTTACGCTGTTCACGTTCATTTCCATACCATTGCCACAAAAGGGAGATAATGTTTTTGTCTCCTGAATCGCCACGTAAAGTTGTGATTTTCTGAGATACGATCCGTGATAAGCTAAAGATTGTTGCAGTTATAAGTTAATTTCTTAGTGGCGCTCCTCCTGAGCATAAAAAACAGGACTTACATTAAAATTTTCTAAGCAACCAGTCGTCTCCTGGCAAAAAAGTTAATTGGCCCTATTACTCATAAGGCCGCTCCTCATAGTTATATCTTTGTACACTTTATAGATCAAAATATACAGACAACGCGTAAACGATAAGCGAATAAGGCTTATGAATAGTTATCGCATCACTTGAGCCTAGCTCAGCTAATAGCTTACAGAACCTTAAGGACGTTGATGCAAAGGCTAAATTTAAACCTCCACAAACTAAACGCTGCAGGAATGTGAATTACCGAGCATGTTCCCATGAGGAGAACGATCGCTCAACTTGGATGTACTGTTACGTATTAATTTAGGGTTCTGCCAAAAAAGTCGTCAAACCCTGTTATGGTAAGTCAGGTTCCTTCAAAACGGGTCCTGCGGCTACCAGGAACGCAGAAATTGACGGTGCTTAAACACAGTAATAAGAACTGCACAAATTGCACGTTTAGGGTCGTTAACCTATCGGAGTTAAAATACTGGGAAGCAAGAATCTTGGAGATTGGACCCTAATTGTTGCAAAGAAGAACACGGAAATCTAAAGAGGTTGTTATCTACAAAAGCCTTCATGATACAACATAATCTAGCCTATAAAATACAAATGTTCAAATTGTATTAACAAGTTTTCTACTATCTTAATCTAATTTAATAAAGTATGTGCTTATGTTTACCGTCGTTGATAAGACATATTTATTACGCCATGCGAATTAGAATTCTTAGACAGAACAAGAATATTTAAGAGTTTTACTAAGCATTTGATCAATTTTAGATCATTTACACTAAACGATATAATAGTAATCAGTCAAATTAATTGAAATCGAGGGTAAGCGTAAGATATAGGATGAAGTGATAACAGATAATTTGAGATCAATAGGTGCCGCAGTTAACGGCAATGAAAATCACTCCCCCAAATCACTCGAACTAGCAAAAGAAGGAAGAATAGAATATAAGCAATATCCAACAACCTATTGGTTGATTGGACTTTTTACAAACTACTTTATCGTCAGCCATCCTAGATATGCGTACAAAATATCAAAGTGAGAGCTAACCGTTGAAAAGTCCTATCCTGCGGAAATAATCTTAGATGCGTCCCAAGACTTCTAGTACCAGATTCTTGTAATATCATCCAACTCACACAAGTATACAAAATTTTAGTTCGTTAAGTAACCAGAGCAACGGTAACTTGAAAGATTTAATTCTACTTAAATTTAAGAGCCACGCTCTTGACGATGGAGTAACAAAAACAAACATCAGGACAGACGTAACTAAAAAAAGCTCATAAAATACGATCACTCCCAATAACTCTAGACTAAGACTTAGCCAACACAAAGTAGTTACTCGGTAAGCGGTATTCTTTACATTTCATAACACCATCTCAAGTGCAGTCTTATCAGCATGCCGTGCGCGTGCGACGGCTTCACAACTGCACTGTACGTACTCGTTACGGTGTTTGTACGCCTGACATTAACAACCATCGCGTACATGCTCTGTGATCGAACGATCTGTGTAATCCGTACACGTTAAAGTTTATAGGTTTTACATGCATTAACAACATACATTACAGAAACACGAACCGTATGAGAGACTTGTTCTTTTAAAAATTTGTGATAATTTATTATCGCTTTAAGGCACGGGTCACCAACCCGCGCCTCGCGTGCTTTTCCTTGTACCTTTGGTTAGCCTCTTTGCGGCCTGCCCATATTGGATTTTTTATTATTATTCAGATAATCCTTTTAAAATCATACGCAAGTGTGGCCCATTATTCCTATAGAATTTTGCCAATCTACGGCCCTTGTCTACTAAAAGGTTGCCGACCACTGGTTTAAACCATATTTGGAAGATTATATGTGGTATCAGATGAGCAGAAGGAGGATATCACATTATTTCTCCGGTCATTTAATTATAAAACCTAACGTGGCCTACCTCATGTCATGAATTGAAAGTTGGACCTGGTTGCAAACTGGTTGTATTAAGTCTTATGAGGATACTTGTTTGCTGCAACATGCATCATAAAAATGACTAAATAGTCTTAATTATACTAAGTATACTCAAGAAGACATTGTGGAAAAAATACTTGAAAACCAAAAAAAATATAATTACCATGTACCTACGTCAATGAAGTTAATTTCTTACCCACAAAAGAACCTTTTCACATAAAACGTCCGCAGTGTATTCTAGAAGGATAATTGTTAAGACGCTTACTATGAAAAGGTTCTATAATGGCTTGAGAATTAAACTCTTTCACTGTATACGTCATTAGCTAGTTTAAACAACTGTAATATTATTTACCCAGTAGGTATGGTAGCAATTATTTGTTATTTCACTGAATAGCAGCAGTTTTTAAAATCTACTGTTAAAACATGTAAGAAAGTAGTGGCATAAATTGATCAATTAGCATATGTAAAAGGCATGGAAAATGACTTCAGTTACAATAATTGTTACATCAGATACAACGTAATGGCATATTCACTGGGTAATAAGAATAAAGAAATATTAGACGTCTTCTACAAACAATCAGCATCACTAATGTCTAACGCGTTCGGAATCACGATCGCTTTAAATCGGATGAAACCAATCTCGCTTTGAAATTAATTAAAATGGTATCGAGTAACGTCATGACCCTCGAAGCCCAAGCTCAGGCACATTTGAAGCCGATTGAACGAATGATTTACCAAAAATTGGTTTCACGTAAACAAAACGAATGTTAGGGATTGGTTTGATGCCCGAAAGCATTTTACAGAGGCCTTTGGGATCATAATCGCTTTCTCCTATAAAGCCTATGCCGATTCCGCGATTGGCAATATAACCTTGCAATAATTAAAATTTGTCATATCATTTCAGCTCTTTTAAATGTAGATAGTTTCGAACAAGTTTTAGATGCCAATTTTCACACTGCATCGAAGTGTTAACATTTCCAGATGGTAATCTAAACAAGACATTTCTAAATAAGAGTCTCACGCGTGTTTCTTTAACACCAGTAATCGTTAACAAGAAAGAGGCTTTACTAAAAGGGGACGAAATAGATCACGCCCTGAATTTCTTCTGCATACAGATACGTGGAATAGAAAACATAAACAGCAGAACGGGCAGTACGGGTGACACGGTCAACGCGAATGAAAGCTGTCTGGACGCTTTCGCGATGTCTCTGACACTATACTATACTATACAGTTTACACTGTCCCTTGCGGTCAACGGCTTGTTTACCTTTCTTTTAGATCACTTTACTATAGTTTCACGATTTTCCTTCAATGCTAGACCAATAAGGTTAGGACTGATTTAGGTGAAATCTAATCAGCAGCGCTATTGTCTAGCGAACCAACAATCTACATCGTTTCTAAACTGGCTAGTTTCAGTGTCAGTTCAATGTTTCAATTTCAAAGCGATTTTTGGTTTCAACTGTCAAATTAAAAACGATGTAGATTTTTGGTGCGTTAGACAATAGCGCTTCAGGTCTAAACCTTACGTCATCATCAAACAATACAAATTGACCAGTTAAGTCCTACAACGAACAAATTGACTACCTTTGAGATGGTGCAAGTCTTCTAAAAATTTTAGTTAAAAAGTCCCGATTGACTGTCTGATTCACTGACCCTCACTCCCGAATCCTTTTGTAGTTTAGGTTCCCTTTGTAATGTAAGTGCTCTCGAGAAAGCGAATCCTGTCTTGCGGCCCAGACAGTATATCGTCACAAATGACTTACGTAATAGTATTTTGGTAAGCACTGACAGTGGTTTGTACCGCTGTTGAATTTTGATACTTCAAAAAGTACTTTCTAAGTAACAGCTCTCTTTTCAATAAAAATGCCAGCTTGAGGTACAAATCACTGTTTGTTTTGTTAAATAAGATTACGGTTAAAAGCTTTAATTCTCAATTAACTTAGCTAGTTCCAAATCCTGAAAACATCGAGATAGTATTCACAGAATGGTTAGCCATAACATGAGAAAAAACCTAAAACTCAAACGTGCATTACTTTTGTACATGTCTTGCTTTAATCTTACAAATTACCAAACATAACTGTTTTTGTTTCAATAAAATAACTTCTAGAAACATCAGTAGGTACTGGTCATGTTTAAACTTGCATCATCACACAAAACTTTACAGCATGTAAAAATAGCCTCATTAACGATATCGGCCAGTCTGCCTTGACTGAGCGAGACGGAAATATGCCTACTTAAACTGTAAGTAAGTCTTACTGTCATGACGATACGGCCGTTGTCAATCATTAGAAGAGCACAGCTATACAGTCAATGGCAGTCAAAAGGTTATTATTCAGATGTCACGTAGTCCGATAGAGGCATTTAAATTTGTGTTATCGAGGCATGACATGGATGATATGCACAATTTCATGGTATGTATCGTCTTTAATTTGACAAGGTTTCAAGATGGCTGATAATAATGATACACTATGACATGATGAACGTAAACATAATTGGGGCACAATCTTTAGTAGTTTCTGGGTTTTTTTACTAATGTATCGCTTATTTTCCTGCTTTATGCTTAACGTGCCTAAACTTGGAGATATGTGATTTCTTAAGCTCATTCCTAAGCACTTACTAAGGATCACATAATTATTAAGTTGATATGGCATATCGTCTGCACAAAAATACGTCACATTGTGCAATTAGGAGAAGCAAAAACCGCAGGACGAAATATAATCATGAAAATGTAGCAATTGAGGTGTTTCGTATTATCTTCTAATTTGGAAATTTGGCGTCACCAGTTTCCATAATAAAGTTGGCATATGCCATCCACTTAACAATACTGCCGTGGTACTTCCGCGTGGTGTCGGGTTTAGACTTACACCTCTCTAGTTCTTGGACGTCGTAAAAGGCGAATAAGGAAAATATGTTCTGGTAATTTAAGGTGACAGGCTAGCAACCTGTTACTATACTTTTACCCTTAAAACCTAAAAAATATGATAAAAGTAGCTACGGAACGTCGAATAGTCATATCTGTATAGAGCGTTTCGTATGCTCTGCCTACAAAATTTGGGAAACCAGGCGTGATGTGTATAATATACATAATTACTAAATTGGAAGCAAAGAAGGAAGAAAACGTTGTATAGCTTGACACGCTGCGAAACTTAAACGAACTGGTAAATGAGTTGAAACAAATCTCAGTTCTACTTTTCTAACGATTTAAAATGCAACCAACAGGTTATCACCTCTTCCGTGGCGTAAAGAAAAGCGTTTAAGCATATGATAATAAATGTAAATATTTAACTACAAGTATATCGTCAGAGCTATTTGCGCTCTGTTCTGACTTTTTATAGCTCGGCAATAGTCATGGGTTTGTATCAAGATCTCCTGAGCTGTAGTAGTATTTTGTGAATATAGCTACTATATTTGACACATGATTATTGTAGCCACTCAATTTGTCGGTCTCAGTGATTAAGTTTTCTCTCTGTCTCTCTTGATCGTAAGAGATCTCTTAAGGGATGTCAAAAAAGTTGTTAACAAGATCCTGTAAAGGTTCCAAGATGGTGTTTGATTCCAGTAGTCTGATCGTAAGTATGAAGTCAAGCTAGTCCAACAGAACCGGACAACTTTCAAGTAGTTTCCAAGCATAACATAATTTAATGCTTGTCAATATAATAACCAAATAAGGATCTCATTATCATAACAAGTTTATAGAAATATGCCAACCATAATAAAACAAAAAACTTTTCATACACTCGAACCAATATCGAACCTGACTCACAGTGGAATCTTTATACAATAAACGACACGTGACATCGCAATGAACGGCCAAGAACAAATAATGGCATTTACTGTGGAAAGGTTCTAAGTGTGATCACGAGTCAATTAGCTCCGTCGTACGAAGACATCTTGACAATCCAGCGTTGTATAAAAACTAAAGTCGAATGAAGTATGAGCGCAAAAAAACAGTGAACATATTGTTTGAGACTTGAGACAACTTACATCGGTTTGTGATTCAACGACGCAAACTGCCACTGTCTTGTACACTAAATAATTTTAAACAAAAAAAAACCGACTTCAAATTAGCTATATCCCGAAAGGAAACTTCTGTTTATGTAGATATTTGCTAAAGGTCAAGTAGGTATACCTAGCTCTCAGCAGATTCAAGGCTTTAAAAGGAATAGCTCTATCTGATTTAGAACCCTCTAAACTGTTAAGTAAACCCCACGATGAACGAGCATTAGCAGAAATGCAACGCTTGAGAAGCAGCAGGCCTGAAATTACTGAAATTATAATTTCCAGTTGCAGGTGCATTCAGTATTGAAAGAATAATCCTTTAACTCCTAAACATTAAGGAGTTGACTTATCATCATCAGCTCAATTTTTTTTTATTGCCTAGCGTAAATACTGGTGTAGCTTTGAAAAATGTACTAAAAACATTACCTGTGCCTATAAAATTTGAGGGTTGCCCTCGATTTCCCTCATATTCCATCAACAGGTCAAAATAATATGCTGACAATGGGACCACCTAGAAACTATATCCTTTCAGACAAAAAAATAATTTTCCAAATCGGTCCAGGCGTCTTCGAGTAATCAGCGAAAACACATAAAAATACTCCCCATTTCTTCCGTGGATGTCGCAAGAGGCGACTAAGGACATAGGTTAAAGTAAATTTTAGGCGACAGGCTAGCAACCTGTCACTATTATACTTGCCACCTTAAAACCAAAAAAAGATATGCTAGAAGTGGCCACGAAGCGTGAAATAGTCATCGTTTTGTCTATGTAGCGTTTTGTGTGCTCTGCCTACCCCATTTGAGAATACAGGCGTGATTGTATGTAGGTAGGTAAGTACAAAAGTAAGTGCGGACTAGCGTCGAGTGCTCGTTGATGTCTTTCATACAAAACGTGTTTCCTGTAATTCAAAAACTACGCGACAGATATTGATGAAATTAAAATGGGACCAATGGGAAGTTTGGTAAGACAATTTTCATCTGACTCTTCCGCACTCTCAAATTGGCTATGTAGATTCCGTCGTTAAAATTGTGGAAAACCTTACAAATCCAGAGATAGGTTGAAGCTGAATATAGAGAACAATCGGCCGTTAGCCAACAATAGTGACAGCATTCAAGTAGACAAAACAAACCTCAATGAAGAAATATCGCTTAAAAATCCGATAAATCGATCACCTTCTTTTAAATCTGTTAAAAATGGCCTAAAATCCTACACCTATAGCAAACAACTACACCTTCAATGTTTTGATTCCAGCGTTTAGAAATGTTTCTAAATACTGGCGCAGGCGTAAAGGACGTGGCCATTTTGAAAACATATTAGTTGACGACCCGAGTGCCACTACAGTTACTCGCTCTAGGCTAATAAAGCGAGTAAAATGAACCTTAAGTCGACTGGTCTAGAGTTGATGATGTTTAGGAAACAGGAATAACTATCGTGGCTATCTTGTAGCAAGGTAAACGTGAATTTCCTCAAGCCGAGGCATGTTTTAAATTTGATACGGCAATGATATGTACAACATTCCTTTGGTTAAAAACACATTTTTGTCAAACATCTGGCCTTAGTTACGGCTTGAAAATAAAACAATATACAATACACCTAATTTTCCAACTAAAATATAAAAAAACGGCCAATTGCGAGTCGGTCTCGTGCTCGAAAGGTTCCGTACCTAAAACTAGAAAAATATCACGATTGTTGTATGGGAGGATTGTTGTACAGTCAGCTGCAGAGAAAAGTAACCCCCCGCCCATACAATGTTTCATTGCTAGGGGGTTACCTTTCTCTGCAGCTGTCCGTACCTGTGAAAATTTCAACAATCTAGCTTGACAGCGAAGTCTTAGTAATAGGGTCCCGTTTTCACCCTTTGGACCCTAAAATGACCACGAAAAAAAAATTGGATCTGAAAATGTTTCCACTCGCACTCCAATTGGGATACCCTATTCACTGTCTTTCAATTTTTATTTTATAGACGATCATCGCTAATAAAAAGTTACGTCTTCGAGTGCGACAAGTAATGAAAAGGCAAAGGAACACGGCGGCAACACTTTATCAATTTGCAATACTATGTTAATTTGCAAGATAAACAATACTTTCTAAAATCCATTGTCGCGTTTAGTCGGATACATCGTAACGACCTAACTCATCAATTGCTAATGTCGTTTGCAAATATGAGATAAGGTTTACAGTTGCAAATAAGAAGGAAGCAATTTTGCTTGATGTGGCTACGAAATGAGAAATAGACATGGCTTTTTAATATGTAACATTTCGTGTCTCTTATCCCATTTGGAAACATTGGCGTGAATTTTATGTTTGTATAGAATATTGTGATGAGTAGTGGGGTGTGTTGATTTATTGTCAAAAACCTAACCCAGTAGTTCCCAAAGTGGATCCCCAGGGTCCATGGGGATCCACGCTAGTGTTAGTAAAAACAAGTGCAGTTAAGAATTCGTTACAAATATTATTTATTCAGAGAGGGCTATGAAATAGTTTGGGGACCTCTAATCTAACCTATTTTTTTTACTCTCAAAATGTGACGCTTTTTTAATTCTACAAACGCAGAGCAATCAGGGAACAATTAATGTCGAGCAATTGGAGATTTGTTAGCCAATGTATTGAGCCTATTTTCTACAGCTTTGGTAATTGTAGCTTTTATATCATATAAATCCCAGTGAATCGTACAGCGGTTCTATTGCAGCTTGCACATTTCCATTTGTCCAAGCCATCTGCATTATCACTAGCATCCGTCTCTAATTATAATAAAAATTGAACTGCATTAAAAAAAATACATAAGAATAACAACAAAATGTATGCAACACATGAGACGGCCTTGAAGTCGGTTTCGAATACAACATAATATTTTGTAAACACGGTTTATGTAGTAAAGTAAGCATTTACAAACACGAAGGTTAATAGGTAATATCACCTAACTGACATTTGATTACTATATTTACTTGGAAGAGGATTCGTTAGGTCATAAAGCTCTGCATCGACGATATATCCACATAATGTTAATAATAAGGGGAAAAACGCGGCTAAACGCTCGATAAAAATACTTGCTTTATTTTTGCACAGCGTTTTCAAATGGAGACAAAGACCGTTCATCTACCAACTAAACTTGATTTGAACAAACTGGTTGGCCTTCAATATAAAATTTATAAGCTAATTATAAACAAACTCTTTGCAGACCGATTCGTTTGTTTCTTTCCTTGTGCCTCGGAAAGCCATAAAGTTTGCTTTGAGATGAATATAAAATTCATAATAGTTGTTAATGTGAGTGCTGCATAATGACCGGCATTAACCCATTAATGGTCAAAATGAAACTAGCAGAGATTCATCAAAAATTTGTTGATTTTATAATTAAAGAGGATACAAGGAATTAGGAAATGAGAAAAAAAAA
Source organism: Adoxophyes honmai (assembly GCA_005406045.1). NCBI lineage: Eukaryota > Metazoa > Arthropoda > Insecta > Lepidoptera > Tortricidae > Adoxophyes > Adoxophyes honmai. The sequence goes on from BHDV01015722.1 coordinate 52,654, forward strand.
TTTTTTTTTTTTAGGCATTTTTGCGAGTTTTCTCACCTTTTCGGTAGAGTTTGGAGCGACGTTATTGTCGACAAGGTGGAGATTTATTTATTATTATAAAACTGTACCCAATCATATTACATTTAGCGTCAACAATTTAAATTTTTCCCTTAATTTTAAGTGTTCCCAAATTGGCACAGTGACCAAGAATGGGTTAATATAGGAGTGTAGACTATGAAATGAACCTGAAGAGTGAATTTCATAAAGGATCACACAAATATGCTAATGCCTAATTATAGACGGCCTCAATAATTTTAGATATACAATAACTTTCAACTGCAGAAATGACGGCAATACGGAAATAATATGTGCATCGACGTCACAGGCTTGCATCGTTAGCCGCACCGAACGAATCGCGTGTTTTAAAAGTTTTTTTTTTAATCATTTTCTTTTGAGCGTGTTCGAAATTGGAACCTAATTATAGTTTTGATATCGATATTGTAATGTAAACTGCAAAATGCTACCACAGGATACGGGTTCCTTAACGTAATTTGCTTACTGCATCTGAACTTCTGATTTTTTTGTACACATAACATGACTGTTTATAAAACAAACTACCATCAACCATCACCGAAACTCACGCTTTTTTTTACAAATAGACCAGGTACGCTGAAAACCAGAACTTTTAAAAACCTTAATTACGATTCATGTCCGCTATTTTAACAATAACTTCTAAGTACTTAATCTACCAAGGAGCCTTATTATTGTCACCACTTCTAAACATGACGAACATTTCCCTACTTTTTACATCAACCTTGTTTTGATTGGTGCAACGCAGTAGCCGTCTATTTCACAAATATTATTCTTATCAACGTACGGAAATCGTTTACGAAACCGTATTAGCAGCCATCGTGTTACATTTTCATCATTTCCATTAAGAAAGTACATGGTAATTAAGTTTTCAATTCTATTCATCGAAAAGAAAACGGTTCACGGATACGACTTGACAAAATTAAAACACTAATGAGATGTAAGTTTGCATATTGCTACAAAACAAAAGATCACAGAATGTTGGGCAAAAATAATTTTACAAGCTTTTATTTAACTACACTTTTTATGTTTACAAATCTTGCAAGGAAGATTTGAACCGCTTCCAATACACCGATTGAGCTGAAACTTGGTATACGTAACTTGGATGACAATACAATATTCCGGTAGTAGACTTCTGGTAGCCGAGCCGGGACTGTCTCCGAAGGAGGGAACTCTTCAACGGTTGGTCTGATTGACTTGAAATCTGGTGCACATAATCTAGGGATGATGACAATGAATTACAGTCCGCAAAAAGTACAATCGGCAAAAAAAGCTTACATCGAAAATGATTTGTTGTCCTTAAGCATATTCATTGTGACTTAGACTATGAAGTCTTGAAGAATACAGGGTGTTTGGCGCATCGTGTGCCAAAGTAATTTATTGTTACATTAAATACGTTAGATATGTGAATTTCAAGGGTAATGCATCTCGGATGTGGTAGGAACATATTTTAGTGTTTATAGATACTTGTAATGGGCATCTGCAACGCATATTGGCAGATCTTGCTAGTAATTTGGCGTAGTTTACTATGAATATTCCAATAAAATTCAGTTTAATAATATATCAGCGAAATGTACTGATAGTTATATCTACAAACTTCGAGGCAATTGTGATTTACATTTCTTTGAGTTCCCTAATCTGTTTTCGAACTGAAGATATAGGATGTTCATTAAATATACTAAAGTATCTAATGATGATTTAAAACCTCTTATGACATCCGAATATATCATAAGATACGATAAGATAACCAAGGATATAAGTTAGGGTAATGTTACAAGCGACAGGCTAGCAACCTGACATTATAGAACCTCTGAACTTGAAAACAATTGCCAGCAGTGGGTACGAGACGCGAAATAGTCATGGATTTGTCTATGCAGCGTTACGTGTGCTGTGCCTACCCCATTTAGGAAAACATGGGTGATTTATGTATGTACATATGTCATATCTATAATTACCTCGCTTTTTACCACTTTCAAACTAACAATAAGAATCTATCTGAGTAAATCGATTCATTACGCAGCAAAATCAGGTTTAAAGTTAAATTTTGAGTGGACATACGTTAGTTAACAATCGTATTTCCCCGTAAGTAGATCGAAAGTGTCTTGCGTATCAAATATTGCCGTGACCTACTACTGCTAACAGGATACCGAAATAAAAGAAAGTACCTACTCATTTAGTATTCTGATTGAAAATAAAACTTCTTACCAAAAAAAGCTTTATGTGGGAAATCAAATAACCGTGTAGTGTCCGAGCTTAGAAGAACACCTTTCCATTTCTTCCACGGATGTCGTAAAAGGCAACTAAGGAAATAGGTAAGGTACGCTTTAGGCGACAGGCTAGCAAAGCAACCTGTCACCATTATCCACTTTCATAAATGTTTCAACCTAAAATTATGCTAAGAGTGGTTATAAAGCATGGTTTTGACTATGAAACGTGTCGTGTGCTCTACCTACCTCATTTGAGAATACAATATTAAACTATAAATACGTCAAGCTCATTCCTACGAATGTCAAATTATCGTTATAACTCGAGATATCGCAAGCGGCCTTAATTCATCTTACTAAAGTAGATATACCAAGCGTAATTCTATCACATCCTGTATTTAGAAATATGTGCTTCTATTTATAATTTTGCTATGAAATACTGGACCACGGTTTACAGTTAGTCGTAAACTTGTTGGACAACAAGGCCTTGGCGTTGTTTGTAGTCAATTGTAACCAATGGCAACACAAGTAATAGATCTAGAAAACCACTTATAATTTAGGTTTAATTACTGGCCAGTTGCTTAGTCAGTCAAATTTATTAAATGTCAAAGCGATCGATAGAATTTAGTTCGTACGAGCTGTTACCCGCGACTTCGTCTGCGCAGAATAAGTATTTTGGATTGCGTGGCGTAGAATAATTATGGCATTAAAATTATCACACAAATAATTTTTGAATCGCATTTGACAAATATAACAGCTTTTTTAACAAATCGCTTGCACCTTGAAAATTCGCAAAACAAACAACCGTCAACGACGTCTGCCCGCGTTCGGGTCGCGCACTCAGCGACGCGTGACGTATCTGTCCCGCGCATGCGCGCCGCGCACCACGCTTGCCCGCGCATGCGCGCCACTTCAACGGTTTTGACAGCGGACGCCAAAACTCGCAAATGGTAGATTTTACCCGACTTACTTGAGAATTATCGTCGTATATTGGATAATTCACAGAATATCATTACAATTTGTAGCCTATGTGTTATTCTGATGTATAAGCTACATTATTGTAAAGTGTCATTAAAATCCATTCAGTAGTTTTTGCGTGAAGGAGTAACAAACATCCATCCATCCATACATCCATCCATCCATCCATCCATACATCCATCCATCCATACTCACAAACTTTCACGTTTATAATATTAGTAAGATTCGTACGGGGTCACACTTTAGCGGCCACATACGCTCGGAATTCCTTTTCGGAATTTAAATTCGAAATATCGTTAAGGAGTATTTTTCAAGCTGCTTTTAGCGACAGGATTTTCTTTCACTACAGTCTCTAATCACGTAGCCAATTGAAATCTCTCATTGAAATTTGAAATCAAAGGTAATTTATCTAGTACGCATTAAAATAACACAGAAGCGGGTCATTAAATTGAAACATTAAGGCAATTTAATTATACCTTAGAAACCGACATTTATATTAAATATTATGCAAGAGAATGTCTCTAGGAACGAGTATGCAAGCAAGCAGTACAGGTAGCTTGTTTTAAGTAATAATTTATCTTTCCTTGAGGATAAAAGATATTGATCAAATTGCTTTGGAGATTTTACCGTGAACATTTATATTTAATAGCTTTCCGCCCGCGGCTTCGCCCGCGTGGAACTCGGTTATATTGCGGTATAGGTACTATAGCACAACTATAAGAAAACTTCTCGTTTCAAACGACACAGCGCCATCGATCTATCATCTATCGATCGATATCGATCTATCATCGATTGATATCGATCTATCAAGCAAACTATATTTTTGATTTCCCTCGGGAACATATTTTTTTTCCGGGATAAAAAGTACCCTATTATTTAATCCAGACTTCTATCTTTATGTCTGCAAAATTTCAAAGCAATCGGTTCAGTAGTTACGGCGTGAAAGCGGAACAAACAAACAAACAAACAAACAAACAAACTCACTTTCTGACTTATAATATTAGTAAGGATTAAGTACAATTTAAAAACATAATTTTATGTTTACAAATTATTAACCGTAGACAATTTTAGGATAAGTACCTCTAAATTAAACATCAGGAAATTTACTAGAGCTTCAACAAGCCCCTGGTCAAGAGAGCAACACCCCTGCAAAGACTTTTAGAAATAAAAAAATAATGGAATACCTGGCTACCAAAACTTTTTTTTTTTTTCGAAAAACTCCAAGCTTGAGCGAGACTCGATCAATCCTTTGCTAAACCATTTTCAGTTCATAATCCAACTGTTGCCTTTTATTTACAGTGCCCAAATCAAAGTCACTGTTATACAACCAACGTCCGGTGAATCATTAGTTCATTATTATGACATCGCGCGTTATTTACGTACGGGCCCTCCGAAACCGAAACAGTTCGGGTACTCTAATATTTAGCTACATGGACATAATAGGTAAGTACCGGATATTTGTATAATCTGTGCACATTTTTCACATGATTCTACATCGTCTATTTTCATTTGTTTTCAAGGTCCCTCACCGCAAAATAAAAAAGGAGCATTTGTACTATCACAATATTGTTCATCTGTCAATCAAGTCTTTTCCTTGGAACCGCGTGTAGATAAAAAAAATACCTAAGATCCGAGGTCCCTTAATGCTGTAAAAAATGTACGTAATCAAATAATATTCCCATATATTTGGGACCCAAAACATACAGGGTGCTTGTTACAGCAAAACTTGCATCGCAAGAAAAACGTACGTTTGCAAAGTTATTTTTGTCCTGTGTCGATGTATTTAGGCAACCATGGGGACAACGGCAAAGTTAAGATTGTCTTACAATCCCTTACCCTGGGTACTATATGTTTTATTTGATAACAACTAATGCCGTACTGATAATGGCATGAAACCCTTGGAGATGAAACGATAGAAAACTAAGGAATGTGAAAAAAAATCAGTTAAAAGTGTTTGCGCAATGGAAAGCAATATTTACCAGCTAAATATTCGAAGTAAATCAAACATGGAAGTTACGTAAATTAGAATTTGCCTAAGGTGATTGGCATGGGAAAATGCAATAAAACGTCGATAATTGATAAGCCGCATAAGCATTAATATTAATTAGTTAGTGTTAAGCCTTAAGAAGCTTAAGACATATTTATAATTTCCAATTAGTTAATGATCAATTTATACCTCAATCTCAAAGCAGGATCAACATAACAATCCCGTAGATCCCGTATATCAACTTCGTATTACATTAGATCACTGCGATCCGTATGAAAAGGAAATTAGCTATTAATAGAAAGTCTAGATTTGATATTGTGTCTGTCATAGAAACACTGTATATTCAGGTTAAGTATAAAATTACGTGTGAATTGAAGCAAGCCGTATTATTATCGACACCTGACACTGAAATGTCTTAATATTGATTTCCCAACAATGTCAGTGTTAGTTATACACGTGTATTGCTTGCAACTACTTATTGCAATTTTTTATGACATTAGAACTATGTCAAAATTATATGGCTTTCTGTAACTGCTATCGAGCTTTAAAAATTCGTGAGAACTTAATGGCGGATTGAGAGAATGCACTGTTAGGTATAATACAAATCTCGTGGCAAATCCAAGACAGATAAACTACACAAAAATGACAAAATAGAGCGGCTTGGAAGATAAGCCGATAAAAGCCGCTGGTTCAGAAGTGACGTTTGAAACTGTTTAAAAATAAACCAATAACTATTTATTACGAACACAAAAGAAAACAAAACTTTTCAAAATCCGAACGGGTAATGCTGTCTTAAAACATCGGCAATATAAAAAAAATACTCACATAAATTCGGAATTTGAAACAAAATCCAACACACTTCACAATCCAAGTCAAATCGAGCTTGTGAATTTTAAAAATCAAAATTTCAAAAATCGAACTTTTTCTTTTTAAACCGCGTGCGTCCAGGACGACGTCGCTCCGTCGAATGATAACAGCCAGTCGCACGGCGTGTATCTATTTGGCTGCAGGTACCGTGTCAAGCGGCTCTGTAGATAAATAGTGAGTAACACGCTACGTCACTTTGTGTATGGCTGAATGCGCTTTTATCTTTCACTGGCCATTCATCATAGTGTTTGATTTTATCGATACTGATAATTGGTAGTAATCAGGGCTGCAGCGCGTGCTCTTTTGCACTTGAATATGAATCTAGAGTTTAAGTTATAACTTAATCAACAAAAAAATTAATCCTGGATGAGTATACAAAATTTTTCTCCACAGTAACGGAACTGGCGGTGCCACTAGAGTTCTAATACCAGATTATCGTATTGTCATCCAACTTACACAAGTATACAAAATTTCAGCTTAATTGGTAACCGGGAAGTGGATGCACGATTTGATTACAGAGAAACAAACATACGGACCCGTGATTCTAAACAGCATGTGAAGATAAATTAGATGGATTCCTTACTAAGTTCCTCAGCAGAACAAAGCTTGGAGAATGTTATTCGTTACGGTCCTGTGTAGGGATTTAATGTCTGCCAGCAAGTTTTCGTCTTCATCGATGATGTTAACATGAAACAACTTAGAAATGGGACCCAGCAACACTTCAAATAAGCACCTAGTTCCATGTCTGTTTCATCTTATCGACCGCTTTAACCACACATCTATTTATTGTACTCAAAACACAAAGTAACCAAGACAAAGGCAAATTTTATTCCATAATGAGATCTCAGTCAGCTCATCTTTAACATGAACCCTTAATATATCAGTTAGACGAGAAGTCAGATTGAAAATCGAAGCATTTAAAAACTGAAAAAGAACCAAGTCGTAGCTTGATATTTATGAATGGATGAATGGATTCATTACTTGGGATTTCCCAAGGAAGTTGCGGTCATGAAATCATGAAGGAAGGAATCAAAGACAAAAGGTCCCTACCCTTCCATGTGACGTTTAATCTAAACAGGGAAAAATTGTCTCTAAACCGACACAATAATTGACATTTTATGCACATCCAGTCGTAAAAAGATGACGACATCAATAAATGACTTAGCATCTTTGCATCCTGAACAAATGACGCCATAGTTAATAATAATAATGAAATGCTTCTTCGAGAACGGAAACCATCGTTCAATGATACAGCACTTTTTCTAGATTTCATAAGTTGTGAAATAGGAAGCTAAATAGGTATTTGGCTTCTGCTCTTGGTGGATATTGCCAAAATGTTCCAACAATTTAAATTCTAAATCAACGATAATTTATAACATGTAGACACCAATATCGAAAAAAAAGACATCGGAAAACTTTTCAGATCAATATCACCAAGACAATGCTTCTGTGCTCAGTTTGGGGAAAAAAATGCAATTACATAGTATTTTAGGCCGTAGTACCTATGATCATTTGCTTGTAGATTACTTACGAAATAAAAAGCAAAGTCTGCAATAAAATAAAATAAAAAACAAGGAAAACAATCTGAAAACATAATTCAAATGCGAAAATCTCCGTAAGCGGCATCAACTTCTCAGCATACCAAGAGCATGACAATTTTCCTGTAGCCAATCTCAGACGTTAAACACTGGACAAGATTTTCGGGATATCCTACCGCAATTGCAGATTTCCAATCTCCTAAGTGTGTATAAATCGCGTCAAGATCTCACGTAAGCAGTCTACCGCTTAATTGAAGAATATAGAGTGAAATTGAACATGCAAGAAGATTGTAATTACATCGGAGCTACCATTTCTAGACGAGGGGAAAACCAGGGCAACGACCTTGAAAAACACCTGTATAACTTATTGCTATGTTGGCACAACTGATACGCATAATTAACTCTAGGAATTCAAGGACACAAACCCGATTTTTCATGGTCAACATATCGTCCACCTTTACTAATACTCGTAACGTTTCATAGGTTGCATGATGACTTATTTGGCCTCAGACCTCATGAAAAGCCGGCCCAGTGCGACTCGGACTCGCGCAAGAAGGGTTCCGCACTTCCACACCACTGACCAGGTAAATGAAAGGTAAATTGCGGTTAACGATTTGTGACGTATTAAAAAAAACCTACAAACTAGGTCTCGTTCAAACCAATTTTTTCGCGCTCATATTTTAGAAATATAAAATCGAGTTTGCAAAACTAAGGCGCTGCGCAGACGACAGACTTTTGTGCGATCGAGTCTGCGGAGCAATAAAATCTCTGAATGGCGCGCAGACAGTTTCCATTCAGAGTTTTTATTGCTCTGCAGACTCGATCGCACAAAAGTCTGCCGTCTGCGCAGCGCCTGATACGCAAGCTAAAGCTTGTGTCAATGTCGATTATGAATCGGGGTTGGATTCTTCACGCTGATACGTCAACGGCGCGTGCGCCGCCATAGACTGTTATATCACATGGTGTTTATAAATGAAAGGCTGTTATTAAAACCAGAACTCTACAAATGCGTACGTTTGTAAGTATAAACTTACGGATAATCACAACTGGCTCGTGCAATATTACGGAATGTTTCATCGTTATTATGATTAAATTGAACATACTCAATAAATGACGAAGCCATTGGGCCACTTGTCCATCAAAGCACGTCCATTGTTTTAAATATCACCTTTATTATGGTACTAGCTGCGCCCGCGACTTCGTCCGCGTGGAATAGTTGTTTTGGGCATTACCTTTTTTCTTTTCTCTTCCCAGGGTCTAAAGATTGTCTGTGCCAAATTTCATCAAAATCGGTTGAGAGGTTTAAGCGGGAAAGCGTAACATACAGACAGTTCCTTTCGCATTTATAAAATTAAGTAGGATTTAAAAATATCGATCCTGTTTGAGCCGTCTCGGATTTTGGACAATTGTTCGACTCGCAGGTTTATCAGCAAGTCTCACAAGTCACATCTACAATATCAACTTATCTGTTGTACCTATTCATTATAATTTTTCGTATTACGGCGTGTGCACAATCAGGAAATCAATCATGATCGTCAGAGAACGCTGCTAATTGATAAATTCGCAAACCAATTGATGTAATGTTTTCCAGTTAGCTGGTACCTATCTGCCACTAAGTTAGACATTGGTCCAGCTCGCGACAAACTTGAACTTATATTGGATAGACTATTGCTATTATTAAGACTGTTCCTAGATAGTTTGGGGCTACTTAAAAAATCGCCAATAACGATAAAGAAGTTGAACAGAACTACCCGATTCAGTAACTTACGGTTTTGGTCAACAGTCTACCTGAGGGGAGGCTTTTACCTTTTAGAAATTAGGGATGGTTTCGAACCAAAAAATACAATAAAGGAGACTTGTTACCAAGATAAGTCGCAAATGGCAACCTTTCACAGTACAGTATGCTACCTGCTAAAGTAGGTATTGGCTGCAACATTAGTTGCAGGTAAGGTAAGTAAATATACCTTGGTTCAGAATTTCTCATACAGGAAGTCAGGCCTGCGTGAAACTGTGTTTTCGAGTGCACTGCTAGCTTCAACCCCGGCCAAAACTATTGTGCAGATTTTCTTTACAGAAATCAAACATTTGTACAGTTTTTTTTTCTAATATCATTTTGCTATGTTTCTGCCGTTGGTCAATTACATAGTAGCTCGCATTGATAGGCAGTAATTTTTTTTGTTACCAAGATAAGTCGCAAATGGCAACCTTTCACAGTACAGTATGCTACCTGCTAAAGTAGGTATTGGCTGCAACATTAATTGCAGGTAAGGCAAGTAAATATACCTTGGTTCAGAATTTCTCATACAGGAAGTCAGGCCTGCGTGAAACTGTGTTTTCGACTGCACTGCTAGCTTCAACCCCGGCCAAGACTATTATGCAGATTTTCTTTACAGAAATCAAACATTTGTACAGTTTTTTTTTCTAATATCATTTTGCTATATTTCTGCCGTTGGTCAATTACATAGTAGCTCGCATTGATAGGCAGTACTTTTTTTTTGTTTAGATGCAATGTGACAATAGTAGACATTCTCAAGAATTTTTCCCAAGGCTGAACAGAGGCTGAACAAATTAACTAAGTAACAGAAACAAGATCTAGCTATTTAGGTACATCAAATGAAGAATCAAATTTGCACATCAAATAGCCATTGAAAACGTAACTGCAAAATAAATGCAACATCTTGACACACAACAAGTTTCATTTGCAACAGGTCCCAGAATGCAGTCACTTTTCGATACAATTGAATCACTGCCCAAGTTTCTGCTGTTTCCCAACTTCGCCGTGTAATACAATTTCTTCCCAAACTCTTTCGATAAACACCAGCTATTCATTACACGACCAAATTACGAACAATGGCTAGTGGCTCAACAATCCCTAGAGGTGACTCTGACTATACTCGTCTTCCTGACTTAACCAACGTAAGAAAACAATTGAAAACGTACAAAGTTAATCTATATAATTTTATCTCCAATGTTGCCTTGAATGTCGGGAAAGTTAAAATCCACGTGACCAAGACGTATTATATGATTTTATCGCAACTGCAACTAATTCGTGTTATTTTTAGGGTTCCGTACCCAAAGGGTAAAAACGGGACCCTATTACTGAGACTTCGGTGTCTGTCTGTCCGTCCGTCCGTCCGTCCGTCCGTCCGTCTGTCTGTCACCAGGCTGTATCTCACGAACCGTGATAGCTAGAGAGTTGAAATTTTCACAGATGATGTATTTCTGTTGCTGCTATAACAACAAATACTAAAATTAAAATGATTATAATAATTAAGGGGGGCTCCCATACAGAAAACGTGGTTTTTTTTGTATTTTGGATCTATTTAAATAACTGTAACAGGTAAATACTTGAAATGCTCACAGAATATTTAATTAAATATTTACTTTAAAAGAAAATAATTAAAATAAAATAAAATTAGTATTTAAGGGGGGCTCCCATACAAAAAACGTTTTTTTTTTTGCTATTTTGGATCTCTAACAGTTAAATACTTGAAATTCTCACAGAATATTTAATTAAATATTTGCTTTAAAAGGAAATAATTTAAAAAAAAATAGTATTTCAGGGGGCTCCCATACAAAAAACCTATTTTTTTGCAGTTTTTTTTGCTGTTTTGGGTCTATTTAAATAATTGTAACAGCTAAATACTTGAAATGCTCACAGAATGTTTAATTAAATATCTACTTTAAAAATAAATAATTGAATTAAAATAAAATTAGTATTTAAGGGGGGCTCCCATACAAAAATTCTGATTTTTTGCAGTTTTTGGTACGGAACCCTACGTGCGCGAGTCCGACTCGCACTTGGCCGGTTTATTATTAATACCTAAACTGATTTAAACCACATTGATTACGTGCAATAGAATGACGTTGAAGCTGATTATTAATCTTGAAACTTGAAGAAAGTGATCTTGAAATAATTGAAACTGAAGGAGAATGGGATTACTCATGCTAAAAGTGGACTATTTAAGTTCGCCGATAGATAATAGTTCACAAAGACGATAGTTAATAACAATGTAATTATAGCAAGGTTATTAACCAAAAACTTTTCTCTTATTTACAAATACGTTTCAGATAAACTAGCAAAAGTTTGGTGTCAAAGAGCAAATGATTAACTATATTTTTAAATAGTACATTGTGCAAACCAGTTTACAAAAAAAAAAGTACCTTGTGCATAATTTGTAGTTTTCCAATCGTCAATCGTTTCAAATCATCAAGTCTGTGATATCAGACACGGAAAATAGATAGTGAAATTGTTTAAAATTAGCAAGTGTCCTTTAAAAAAAAACTTTGATTAAATGGCCATGCTAAGGTATAAAATCCCCATTCTTTATGGTGCCAGCAGAAATTTTCTAGGATTTCATGAAATATCATTAGGTTTTGGTTACGAATAGGTATTTGTTGTAATCCAAAAGGTGCTTCAGTTATTATTAGAAATAGACAATCCATGCAATACCGATGCGATCATTGCTCCACAGAGATGTGTCAAGGACGCCACGATAACACTGATAAACATTTATCTAAAGTACCTACGTATCTACACTAATATTATAAAGAGGAAAACTTTATTTGTTTGTTTGTATGTTTGTTTGTTTGGTTGTAATGAATAGGCTCAGAAACTACTGGACCGTTTTTAAAAATTCTAGCACCATTCGAAAGCCACATTGTCCACGAGTAACATAGGCTAAATTTTATTTGAAAAAAGAAAAGAGGATTCCGTAAAATATTTGGGTTTAGATACCTACATCTACACTAATATTATGAAGAGGAAAACTTTGTTTGTGTGTAATGAATAGGCTCAGAAACCTACGACCCCAAAATCCGAAATTTACGCGAACGAAGTCGCGGGCGGAAAGCTATTAATAATAAAAAAGCAAAATTCGATTGTTTGTCTGGAAGCATTGAAACGATATTGAAAAAAATGGTTTTATTAAAAAGAAATGCGTGAGGGAAGTAGAATAACTAGCTAACCCGGCAAACGTTGTTTTGCCATAAAAATATTTGTAGGGAATTTTCGTATGAAAAATTAATAACAGCCGATTTCAGACGTACTGGATATACCTATGCGTATAAAATTTCATAAAAATCGGACAAACCGTTTCGGAGAAATATAGTAAAACTAACATTGTGCCACGAAAATTGTATAAGTTGGTAACATTTAGATAGGCAAGAAAAGATCGAAGTAATATGTGCCTTCTCTTTTACTAATAGAATTTAAGGAATGAAGAAGTATATTAGCTTGCAGATGATGAAATACAGTAAGTACAAAAACACGACAATAAAAGAAAAAGAGAGAAGAGAGGATGGATGCAAACGAAGTTGCGGACAACAACTAGTCAGAACAATTCGCTATCTTGGTGTCGTGCGAACATTTGTTCCAAACTGCCGGGTCAAACCAGGCTGTCAGATGAAAAATGACTTAACTCCCTAAAGACAATACGGCAATGCAAACCATATAACTTCGGCTGTAACGTTCATTTCAGAATTACGGAAATTATTAGGTTATGGCACTATTGTATTGGAGATCTCAGAGATAATTATATCAGTGCTAAATGTAACACGTTTCTTCAGGATTGGACGACAATACCAAGTCATCATTCATGATGTCATTGGGTGACGTAGGGATATTTTCCTAGGTTAGGTCAATGATCACGCAATCAACTACATATCATAGGAAAAGGAAAAGCGCATCAGGAATTTCCACCGACCCTTAAGAGTTCAATTATGTGTACTGTTTATATCATTATACAGCTGACTCCGTCCGTCCGTTCGTGTCAGGTTTAGGCGCACCGTAGACGACAGACTTTTTGTGCGATCGAGTCTGCGTAAGAGTGATTTGATCAAGAAGCTTATACTCAAATTGGAGTTTGCACTTCTAACAAAATTTTGAAGACTGATTTTTTGACCTGGTTTGACCTTTACTGTT
>BHDV01015722.1:72099-103176 GCA_005406045.1 Adoxophyes honmai
AGATTTGACTCGACCCCCTCGCCCCCTAAAACACCTCACGTAATTTATGGACGCCCCCTTAGTAGTTTGCCTCCCGCACCGCTCACAAGTCAATTTTGGCCAAGTATTCATACCGAGCACTATAGGCCCTGCGCAGACGACAGACTATCCGCGACGGACTTCTTAGTCTGTGAAAATAGAACCTATACAATTATATGCAGTAAGTCACTGCCAGTAACACATAAGACGCGCAAAAAGTCCGGCGAACAATGCATACAATCAGCAGACTTTGTGCGCCGCAGACTCGATCGCACGAAAAGTGCCGTCGTCTGCGCTGCACCCTATGCAGACTTTTTGTGCGCCGCTGACTCAATGGCACAAAAAGTCTGTTGTCTCCACTGCACCTTGTACAGACTTTATGTGCGCCGCAGACTCGATCGCACAAAAAGTGCCGTCTGCGCACCTACGTGTGAGTAGACGCAAATCGCCAGCGCAAGGGCTCGTCTTATTGAGGTCGTCAGGACCGCGCTGGACAATAAATCACAACCAACAAATAACTCGATATCAGGCATTACTGACCACTGCCAAACGGGAAGTAATCTGCCAGCCAGTTATCCCATTAGCCCGTAGATTAGAGAGTTCGGGAGCAATTGTACAATTGTGGGGCTATTGGACAACGCTTATTCGACACCGATCGCCGCACGCGACTGTCACATGTTTAAGGGCTGTCAATTGTTTATGAAAGTTTTTTTTATATACCTACTAAGAACAACCATGCAAGAACTGTTTTTCATTCTCTGTTTTTAAAGCTAAAACTATGCTAGAAGTGGCTGCGAAGAGAGGAATGGTCAGAGTCATGGTTTTGTCTATGTCACATGTCGTGTGTTCTGCGTACCCCATTTGGGAACATAGGCGTGACTATATGTACGTACAAAAACATAGCCAAATAATGACAAAACTTTCCCCGCAAAAGAAGTCACTAATGGCCGAGAAGTGATTTCGAGGTGACAGTTAATCGATGAAAAAAAAATCACCTACAATTATTAGTTTTGTAATTGACTTCATGATTTGTTCAACGTAAAATATAATACAACATACAACGAAAACGCATAAAGAAATTGGTCAAAAGGTGTGATTTGAAACCACGGCTTCGATTCTCTAGCTAACCTTAACCCAACCATATATGCTAAAAATTATCGTGGAATAGTCACGGTCTTGTTTATGTAGCGTTTTGGGTGCACTACCTACCTCATTTTAGAATACAGGCGTCATATACTAATGTATACCTACGGTTGACAACCCTATGATAACACGAAATCGTCACCTATCGTAACCTGCAATACGCAAGCATATGCGTACAAATCACGTAGTAAGTATTTATCGACGGCGATACGCAAGAGGTCCCATATGATGTCGGGTTTACAATATCACCTCTCCATTTCTTCCCTGGATGTCGTAAAGAGCGATTAAGGATTTTAGGCGACAGGCTAGCAACCTGTCACTGTTAACTTAAAACCTTAATAAATATTCGAAAAATGCCCACGAAACGTGAAATAATCATGGTTTTGTATAGCGTTTCGTGAGCTATGCCTATATGCCTACCTCTTTTGGGAATACAGGCGTGATGTACTTACTTATGTATGTATGTGATACGCAAAAGTTTGGGTAACACGCTTCGCCATAGTCCGATGACAGCCAGGGGTGAATGAACTGCAGTCCAAGTCAAGTGCGAGAGGACTTCGCGTAAACAACTCCTCGACCAAAACCAGTCTCGTCGTCAAAAACCTTTTAAAAGGTCGTTCATGACTTTTTTGGCGATTTGAGGTATTGTTGTCAAGTAAGTAAGCAACTAAACACTTTATTGTACAAACGGAAAGAACACGAAACACAAAAAACTCATATACAATACAAATAAAATGGCGAAGTACAAAGCCGGACTTATACCTTACATAAACAAACATTATAAAAACATTTAACATTATAAGAAACTAAAGGTTGTGCTTGAACAATACGGACAGAAACAATAAAGTGGCGATTACAGTGAGTCGATCGCCGCATGTCGTATACAGCGATTGTAAAAGTGTAAAGAGCGCGGTAATCGAATGCCACGGACTAGATAACGGCGGTTGGTGGACACTATTGTGAAGAAAACGTTCGTTGGCCTGTTCAAACAATTTTGGCGTACGTATGATTTGCACTCAGCGTTATTATTCGCCAGTTCGCGACTTCTTCCAAATCTAAACGGACCATTTAGGTGAAATTGAAATGAAGCTACACTGTCAAAAAAATTTGGTAAACATACGTGTTAGCGGCTAATGTGGAGTCCCTATCTCTACGCAACACAGTCATCAATACAACATATTCTCATACATATTCTCACGCCTGTATTCCCAAAGGAGTAGGCAGAGCACATGAATTGAAAAATCCAGTGCCATGTTTAGCAACTTCAGGGCAATCAGATGGTTAAATGTGATATTGCAGTGACAGGTTGCTAGCCCATCGCCCACAATACACTAACCCTTTCCCAGAGTCGACTCTTACGACACCCACGGGAAGAAAGGGGGAGGTGCTATTCTAACCCGGCACCACACGGGCAAATCAATACAAATGATTGCGAAATAGAGATCTAGTGGAAGTGTTCTGAATTTCCGACTTATCGAAATCGGAATCGGAGCTTCGCATCCGTAAAGTGAATGTCAACGATCTAATTTCAAAAATGGAGTAACGCGAGCTAATTTCCAAATAAAGAAAATCCCCACACATAAATTATGTTAATAAATGACATGGTAATGTTGGTCGCAACACAGAACTTAACAATGGCAGGTCACCCGCCATAGTTGACGTTCATTATTGCGATTGATTTATCATCAGACTAATTTCTATACTTAATTATGACGCACTTACATCACGCCTGTTCCAAATGGGGTAGGCAGAGCATAAGAAACATTACATAGTCAAATCCGCGACAATTTAACGTTTGGCAGCAATTTCTGGCATTAATTTAGGTTTTAAGTTAATGGGAGCAATAGTTAGATGCTAGTCTGCCGCCTAAAGCATATACACCTATTTATCATTAGTCACACCTCGACATCCACCTTCCACCATCCACCAAGGAATATACCTTGAATTGAAACACGAGCGGTGTAGCGACCCTAGCGCCATCTATCGTGCAGTAGTAGTACTTCTTCCACAAATGTCATCAAATGTCAAAGTGTCTTACACCGCGATCGCGCTTACGAAGTTTCGCAGACAACTTCCAATTACTCTCTGTGGACTTCGGTCTCCAGGCATAACACCTACACATCTGACACTAAAACAACATGTGCTTCATGTGCTCTGCCTACCCCATTTGCGAATACAGGCGTGACATGTACTTAATAAAAAAGGGACTTGACTTTAGACAATAAGCCTACATTCAACATTATCCAAAGGTCACTGCACTGTCACTAGGCATTAGTACTCGTAAAGTTGCCGTAGAAAGTGAATGTAGTCATTACTTTACTAGTTCTTAACGATACGAAATCCAGCCCGTAAAACTAGTCAGACTAGCGAGTGATAAATACAAATTAACTGTTAAGCTATTTAGCACTTAAGAGCTAGAAAATGACTATACAGTGCTTGGCAATGTGTGCATGTTTCTTTCCACTTACTGGCAGTCCATATTAACAATTTTCTTCTAAACAGTAAATTGTTGTTGAATGTTTTGTAAATTAAAGCTAGGACTTTTTTATGTGGCATTAAAATCAACTGTTAAATATGTAATGATTTTTATACAGGCAAACACATCTTTGATGTTGTTGTGCTAGTTTTTAAAATATACCCAGTGGGTCATTTTGGCCCATTATTTGTATTAAATATGTGTAGCTGTTAAGAAACCCCTCAAGTAATCATTAAATTAAGAACTGAGATAGTTCTTGGCATATATGAACTAAGTGATAGTGGCTATAATATAGTGGTGTTATATCAGTAAAAGTAAACAAGCTATTAGGATAGTTTCCATTGTCTCTGTTGATAATATATTTGATATGTATAATTACTTACTAAGACATTTGATTGTATTCTTTTAAACATTACACCTACATTCCAAAATGGTGTAGGCAGAGCACACAAAATGCTATAACATAGACAAAACCATGACTATTTAACATTATACCGGTACTCGGATTTTTCTTGCATTTTCATTGAATCCATTCACAAGTTTTGTTATTTGTATTATGTTATGTGATGTTATATAGTTATTAAGGACTAAATCTGTTATTCTATCGTATTGGGTAACTGTAATGATAGATGTAATATGTTAACAAATAAATTAATGAATTAAATAAAAATTAAAATTTACCTACTCAATCAGAAAAGCCAGATCTAATAAGACCATGGTCTAAACCTTATTTTGAATAATTTGCTGACTGACCTAAATCAAATATTACTAGCACAAAATCATTAAGAGTTTAAACTACAAGGAAGAATAACAAAACTTACAAAACAAACGCCTGTCACAAAAATAGGTCAAAAATGGGCGTCTCAAGCGGCATACATGACTAGTGTTTTTAAGTCAACAAATACGGCTAATACAGCAACAATTAATAAGTTTCAGATTGAAATGAGTCCATCAATTTAGTACTTGGCATAATAAACAGCTAATTATTCATCATAGTACCTTTATTAATTAGAATTCAGTACGTAACACCCACCTGAATTTTCGCTTCACGGCATCATCAGGAAATCCAAGTTCTAAGGGCTTCAACTCAAACCATAACGTACAAGATCAAGAATGATTGCCTGTGAATCTTTACTTGCGGGATCACATTTTTATTGTATATTTGGAATAATAATCACAAAATTAGAGCGCTCTATCACAGTACAAAGCGATTCGGATCGCGAAACTTACGCGGCTTACGCCATATCATATTTGACATGACATTACAGCATTACACTGACCAGCTGTTTTTGACAGCAGTTTTTTTTTAATGGTTGGATGCAAGCATTTTGAGCTATTTTCAGAGTAGGTAAAGGACGACAAAGGACGACATGACATAGAGTTTAGACTAAAAATTAATTATATTTGAACAGTTTATTTTCAGTTTTTGTTTGGATTAAAAAATTTCATGAAACCCACCTTTTGTTGTTCAATTACAGACAATTTGTACTATGCTAACAATAACAAATTTTTTGTTCACTCCCAATAAACTGTAGTTTTTCGTGGACACACATTTAACTCACTTTTGTGATTGTTATGTGCAGGTCAAATAGATCTGTTTTCACTTATCATCATAATATAACTATATCATTAATAGTATCTGTTAGTAGTCTGTGATCACAAGAACACCGACTCGGATGAAAAAAATACTACAAACTTACTTTACTGTGTTTATTATAAGTGAATTTGTACTTTGAAAAAGGCAATGTTTACAAAACAATACTTTACATTACACATTTGACTGTGTGACATTAGTCTGTTCTTTTCCTCTTAAGAGATTTTTGAACTTTCTTCTCCTTGTTGGCTTTATAAGCAGCAGACATCTTCTGCATATTTTCTTTATGTATTTTATCATGATCAACAATCCTCTTGGGATATCCTTCACCTACAATACAACCAGCCTTTTTTTGAATTTCTTTAGGAGCTTTCCAGGGTTCATAAATAAATGCAACAGGATATTTACTTAACTCAGGGACATACTTCTTGATATACAAGCCATCTTTATCAGTTTTCTTTCCAAAAGCAACAGGGCTGTAGACTCTAAAATATTTATAGAAGAAAGCTGAAGCTGACAGCCACATCCAATTGCCAGCATTTAAAGACCAATCATAGTCAAGCAGGTAGTCCTCAAAAACTTTGGCACCTTCCTCCCAAGATACCCACAAATCACCTCTAGTTAAAAAGCATGCAACCATGTGCCTGGCTAAGTGGTGGATCCAGCCCTCCTGCTTCAACTGACGCATAATGGCATCAACAAAGGGATACCCCGTCTTGCCCTCAGTCCAAGCTTTGAGGTGTTCCTCATTTTTGCCCCAAGGTATCTGGGTGCAAACTGTATTCCCCTCCATTTTGTCAAAGTTTTCTGTACCGGTTCCTGCAGTGTAGTAAAACTCCCTCCACATTAGCTGGCCCATCAAAGAGACTGGTGGTTCTGTATGCTTCCTACCATTTTCAACTTCCTTCAACTTGTGGTAGAACAATTTAGATGACACACACCCGTGACTGATGTAAGGACTCAGTACTGTTGTGCTTGGTTCGAGACTGTTTGGGAATGAATTGGGCTTTTCAAATTTACACACCCAATCCTTCCTGGCCATGTACATTTCAAGTCTTTTTAATCCTTCCGTCTCTCCCCCTGCATACTTACACGGGGCAAGTGATGCCTCATCTATTCCCAGATCACTTAAGCTAGGAACATCATAATCATGAGATTCAACGTCTGAAGGGTTACTGCTATCAGGTACTTGTTTCTTAATTTCTATGCATTCCTTTACAGGTAGTTCAGAAGCTAGTGAGAGGAACTTCTGGTATGTTAATGGAACACTGCCATTATTCTTCTTCAACACACTATTGCAATCATAAACTGTATGTTGGACCCTCTTAACAATAAACACATCTTTCTTCTCAGCTATTTGCTCTATGATGTCATCTTGTCTCACAAACTCTGGGTCTATGTCCAGTTGAAGTGTTAAGTACTTGACTTGCCATTTATCAAATAATTCTGGTATTTTCTCTTCTGCTTTGCCTTTAATTATGTACAGGCGAGTATTGAGTTTTCTTAAGTTCATATCCAGATCTTGTAGGCTTTGAATAAGGAATCTGAGTCTGTTAGCACCTACTTTATCTTTGATAGTTGGTTCCATGACATAGATTGGCCTGAGAAGGTAATTTCTGTTTTCAGCCTGAAATAATGAAAATTACAATTAAATCTTAAATCTAAAAATCGTTTTATCATAATTTACAACCGTCTTGCGATAAAATTTACTCAACGATATGCGTAAACTACCGTATGAACCACTTACCTCATTCATAGCATTGCGGAGAGCTAAATTGTCGTGAGTGCGTAAATCAAGACGAAACCAATGAATAACAGTTGGTGCAGCTGCTGCCATTTTATGAAAAGCTTTGAGCATACGATAAGACAGCAGTTTCTTTGTGATGAGGATCAGATATAAATAAATACTAGCTACGCCAAGGACAAATCACATGTGGTGGCCAATAAGGGACTTCATAGCAGACGAGTTTAGGGTTAGATGTACGTAACTAAAACCTGCATCTATTAGTTAAAGGAATAAAAACTGGTTTCTTATACAATAATGTGTAAAAAATACAAATTAAAAAGTAATCTTTTTTGTTTGTTTTGCTTCAAAAGTGAGCTTGGTGTTGGGTAAATTGGGATTGGGTTGACGTTGACGTTGACTTTTATGTTACGTTCAGGAAAATTCACGAATTCTTATCATTGTAATTCCGTTTTCTGTGATGAGTTTCTGAACAAGTGTTTACATTGAGTTGCCATGACAGCAAAAACTACTCGTGTTCTCAATTACAATTTTCCACTTTGTTACTGAATTTTATATCAAAATATCACCACTATCGTACCATAACTTTAAAGCGTACATGATAAAAAAATAACAGTGATTGGAATTATTTTAGAATCAGTACTACACAAAGCTAAGAAGGGAAGAAAATGAAGAAATTCCCTATATGAAATTTCGGAAAAATGCTGAATTCGTAAAGAAGATAGTGCTTCTTGCTGTCAATGTCAAAATTGGGGCGGGGAGAGATTTTGGTTTGATTTCGTCGAATGAAAATAAATAATACATCGTTTATTAAATTATGATAAATTGTTTGAAATGGAGGACTGACAAATATGATTCGCTCTTTAATGTGACACCATAAAATGCCGAAAATAATTGAACTTACTGTAGAAATTGAAGTGCAGAGGGTAAGTATTCAATTTTATGGCCAGGTACAGTGGTCGGCAATTAACTTGGCAAGGTTTTAAGTGGTGGGGGTAAGTTCTGTCTTTGTCATGTGATTTGCCTACCCCATTCGAGAACAGCTGTGATTTGTATGTTGTTGATGTTGATTGTAATATGTTTATCAAAGTATTTTCTGTCACAAAATAAATAACCATTGAGTAGTATGCTAAGCAAAAGATCTATCTGTATAAATCCTTCAATCATAAAATTTGCCTATTATTCAGAAGGGTCATCAATTGTCTTTTCAAGCACAGACTATAAATTATTTACTTTTAATTTTAGGTTTCCTGTCCGGGAGTATGGCTCTGTCAAGATGGGCGTGTGTCACTCACGTTGTTCGCCCTGGGGACCAGCTACCAGACCTGTATGCTGCCCCCAACGTTCCCTCTGACGTTCCGTGATGTCTTCTATTTTCGTAAACGGTTCCAAGAGAGCTGTGCGTTGAATAACATCTGCTGCTTGTTAAGTAAGTATCTATCAATGACTTAAATACTAAGTGTGTGAAGTTCCCAATCCGCACTGGGCCCGCATGGTAACTATAGCAAAAGCCCTCTCATACTGAGAGGAGGCCGGTGCCCTGCAGTGCGACGTATATAGGCTGGATGATGATGATGATGATACTGTTATTTATTCACAAATTCTTCCACAACTGCTCTAGGTAAACAGTAAATTGTTAATTAAATTGCAGGAGACGAAACAATATACTGCGAGTTAGTGCAATGGTGTCAGGACTGTGCCACTAGTGAGTGCATAATCCTGGCCCAGTACCTTGGGTCGCTCACCGAAGTGCTGTTCCCACCGAACATGTGTTCTAATGACGGAGTCGATCTGCTCATGAGGCGTGCTAAGCAGTTTCCGGTAGGTATTCCAATAATCTGAACCAAAACAAGTTTTTCCACTTTTAACATTAAAAATACCAAAAAACCACTTGCTGAATTCCAATAGAAACATATACAAAAGTTATCTTTTTTTATAATGTTTTAGGTTGTTCTTGATTGAAAAATGTTTTTACACTTTAAACAAGTACTTTAATGAAAAATACAATTTTTTATATGCATATACTTAATTAATTAGATAAGTTCTATCAAACATAAACATAATGGTATTATCTAATTGATAATTGATTGTTCATTTTAGTTTTAACACATTCAGAACCAAGGAACCGGCTCTCGGGTTTTTCAAAACATTCGCGAGAACAGAGAACCCGGTAGCCGGGTTCATTTTGTACTAGCTATAGACTACTTGGTTCCGCGCAGATGTTTTGATTTTAGACTTGCTTGATCGTGAATGTGTTAAGGATATTGTTGTAACCTTGGAGGATGTCACATGCATACCTAACTATTTATTTTGCCATCTAGTAAAACCATGTAATGTGATTGATGCAATAATAAAGTTGATTTCATTTAATTTTAACTACTTAGTAGGATGGTAGGTAATATAAGTATTGCCTAAAAGCACAGTAGAATATTTGGCAACACCTGTAATTTCCAGGGTATTCTGGCCCCGAAAATAGAGATAACAACGAAGGTCCGCATCGACGAGGTGTGGAACGAGCCGAGCAGCTTATGCTACAGCGCCGCGAAGCTGCGGCCTTGCCACTGCGCAGGCGCCGACGGCTCGAGGCAGAAGCCTGTCTGCCACTCGGCGCAGTACCACAGGTAAGTAGAGGGCGATCTGTAGGCTTACCATTAGTACGTCGGGAAAGTAAGAACTACCTGCCACTTTCTGGCAATAGGCTAGACGACTAAAAAAACTATTTAGTCCGTCAGATAGATTACCAAAAAATATTGTACACGTATTTTTTTCTTTTATTTCATTATTTTTCTTCGCCTAAAAGTTTCGCGTGGCGTCATAAACCCCCACTCTGGAAGTTTGATGATCTATAACTTTGTCGATGTTTTGTTATTTGATAAAAGAAAAAATATGTGTCTCATATTTTTCTATAATCTAACTAACGGACTAATTAGAATTTCACTTTTTTTAACCCAGTCGACATCCCTATTCTAGTTAGACAGTGATATAGTCTATATCGTAGGTACTCTACCTGACTCTGTCAAACTAGAAAAGTCAAAGAATGGTAAGGTACGGTCGGCCAAGAAAGTGCCACTTTAGACAAAAGTTTTTGTTGAATTGAATTTTAAAACAACATGATTTTTTCTACTTTTTAAGTATTCCTGTTATTCGTCTACTTGAAGTACCTTTTAAGGTCCTTACGTGTCTTGTCTAGGTACATCAAAAGACCTATCTCTATTTTTGTTAGGAAAAAATGCCACGTGAGTCCAAAAAGGCCGCCTTCCGTGACTAAGTCCCGGTCGCGGTCGCGCTCCCGCTCAGCCGGCTCACGCTCCTGCGGCAGTTTCGTGGAGAGAGACGAGCCCAGGGCACAGTGCTCTTGTCCCAAGTAAGATTATACATTTACAGCCACCTCCCGTCATTTCACTGCCGTTGCGGCGTGTGGAAGCTACCAAGTCTAGCTAATCATCGAGGATATGTACGTTCCACTAAACGCCCGCAACGATTGTAACACCCTCTGTATCATTCCACCTAAGGCCTGTGGTCGTCGCCAGCGTTAGACGTCATAGATGACGCCACTGTTCGCAATAACTTCGCCCACAAAATATTGGTGGGTTAGTATTAGTTAGAGTGGGCTTTCACAATAAAGTTACCTGTTAACACACATGTCATCAGAACTTGATGTATTGTCCGAGTCTCTTTAGTTTTGTGAAAAATGCAACCATAGTTTCATGGGAATCCATGTTAAAATGTATAGGTAACCCTGTCCAGTAACAGTTACTTCAGTTACTTGTTTGCACACGAGATTGAAACATACTGTGTGGCCCGAGCGCTAATATTTCATTAGACGCCGCCAACTCAAAACTGGTTTTGCAACGTAGGCTTACTCGCCGATATAAAATAATATTTTACACTGATTTGTTGCTTCGAAGACGTTGCGGATACTTGGAAAAATATCTGAAACATCCTACTGCCCCTACTAATAGGGTCGTATCAGATGTCTGATATCGATGCTGGTAACTATACTTAAACTGTGGAACGGTCCCTCCTATTATACCTTTTCCTTTCCTTCTCCCTAGTCCCATAAGCAAGTCAGGCGTGCGCATGCGTCTCTCATCTCCACGCAAATCGCGTCGCCCGTGCCGCCGCGACTACTGCGTGTATAACATGGAGCTGCCGAAGGTTGACCAGACCTGGCGAGGGGCCACTGACCCCCAGGACTATGACGATGAGCTCAAAGGGTACCTACCTGCTTGTACAAGTCGACGCACTTTAAAAGAACTCTATGGCAGGGGCTCCCAACCTTTTTTTCATTTATTTACACTGTGGATTCCATTTTGTAGATGCTAGTTTTATCATAGGATAAAACTAGCATCATTTTGACAACATTTCATTTTGCGTACTTTGTGTAAATTGAAATGTTGGGAACTCCTGCTCTAAAGCAAAGAGGTGTACCATAAACATAAGTTACATCGGCCATCTTCGGCCGCGACTACTGCGGGTATAATATGGAGCTGCCCAGGGTTGACCAGACCTGGCGAGGGGCCACTGACCACCAGGATTATGACGATGAGCTCAAAGGGTACTTACCTACTTGTACAAGTCGACGCACTTTAAAAGAACTCTATGGCAGGGGCTCCCAACCTTTTTTTCAGATATGTACATTGTAGATTCTATAGTAAAACTAGTATCATTTTAACAATATTTAATTTTGTGTAATTTCTATTGAAAACACAAACGTCTCGCGCCTTCCTGGTTGGGAACTCCTGCCCTAAGGCAAACAGGTGTCACAAACATTAGTTACATCGGCAATCTTTGGCTGCGACTACTGCGTGTATAACATGGAGCTGCCGAAGGTTGACCAGACCTGGCGAGGCGCCACTGACCACCAAGACTATGACGATGAGCTTAAAGGGTACCAAGGGTTACTTAATAGTGTATTTAGTAGTAGTATATGTATAGCGCCGCCCGTGCCGCCGCGACTACTTTGCACATAGTCGTCCAGAACTGTTTTTACGTGCGTCGACTTTATCCGTGGTTTGTGGTAGAATGCTGTACCTACTGACATACTAATCTTCTCTAATTCCAAGACTAGTCTGCCAAAGACTTGCTGCGATTTGTTAAATTCATGTATATCATTCAAAAATCACTCCTGTATTCCCAAATAAGTATTCCACGTTCGGTAGCCACTAGTTAGTATATTTTTAGCATGGTGCTAGCACAGAGTAGATATATTGTAATAAATTGGATGCAATCTGTGTTGTTTTGAAAACCTAAGGACCCAATGACCTTTTTTTACCAGTCTGAAATTGAAAACACACTAATTTAGCTGCAATGCCTCTATGACGGTGTCTTAATGTATATTTTATATTTCAGAACCAATGAATACGAAGATAGTACCGTTGCCAATGAAGACCGAATGCAAAAACTGATACTAGAGAGCCGATACATAGACGAAGAACGCCACGGGAGCCACGACAAAATAAAAGATCACATAAAAACAAAGAAATACGACAAAATCAACATCAAGCCGTGCGTCTGCGAAATCTGCAAACGGTACCACGAATTGTTCCATGCTGACGGTACAAAAACATGTTGACCCAAATCAGACTTTAAACTCCCAAACGTGCTGACAGCGGTATCGGTTGTAATATTCCAAATTATACGAAAGAGCACCGGCCAGGAAAAAAGCGGTGTTCATATCATCACGTCGCTTCCGCTTCTGCTGTCAGTGCATTTAGAGCCCTATTGCGTCTTTGTAAAGTCCAAAGTGGCACGTAAGTACCTGCTGTTGCAATATTTTAGTAATGTACGTAGAATGTTGAATCAACTTATTATTAATTTATTTATTATAAATCATTGTTGTATTTTCGCACGTAATTTATATGTAATCATGGAATGAAATTAAACAGAGAATAATTAAAATTACTTTTATTATGCCATAATATGCCGACAGTAAGGTAACTTAACGATTTCTAAATAATTATCTAAGTGATATGGCTCCATATTTATTTCCATTAAACTATCTACCTACTTACACATCTAGTTACAAAAGAAAGAAAACAGACATAAGTGTTGAATGAATTTATGATTTTTCTAAGTAGTTTCTAAAAGATAGTGATTTTTAAAGCCCTCTCTAGTTTGAAGCAATGGAGATGGTAATACTGTTGTAGTCTAGGCTTTAGACATGAAACTACAGTGTCTCACTCATAGATAAATAAACTGAAATTCACCTCATCTTAATCGAGCTTTGCTCGAAATGTTTCGGGCTAATTCGTAGCTCTTCATTTCGGATCCGCAGGCTTGAGTGTAATGCTCGTTTGGCAGCAGCCACCGCGTCTAAGATGAAGGGCTATGGACTAGCCATGCTCGCCATACTCGATTCGAGATGTGAGTTATCCGTTAATCTACACTTTGTTTAGATGGTTATGGCAAGCTATAACCACTTTTAACTTTTTCACAGTAATTATCACACAAATCGTGTTGTGGTCTTTACTTTCTACAGTTTTACCATACCTTTAACCTGGCCATACTAGGCGTTTGTGAAAAAGCTTCACTTAATACTATTACATTGTTAGTGATATACTTGAGCTTAGAATTCATAATAATGAATACTTACAGAACTTTTCTACTAGGAAAAGATAGAAGGAAGAAGGTTAACGGTCGTTTATTCCATAAACATTACGTTTTTGTTTAAAAATGTGAAGAAGAATGAAAAATACTTAATACACTTGTGATAATCACTTAGCTAACCTGCACCCGGTGTTGCACTAGTAAAGAAAAATTGCGAAGTCAATAGTCACACTACGATGATACTCTTTAATACAGTTCTTCAACAATTTTGTAAAAAATATGCCGCAATTTTACTACGGTGAGGTAAGCGCTTTCATTGACAAAAATCTATAAAGAGGAATTTAGATCACTGTAAAATGTTAAAGATTCTGACGTGTTGAGAAAGAAGTCTTTGATAACCATGCAATAAAAACTATATATGTGATTTATGTGATGCGACTAGCACAATTTTTCACACCAGTGTAAATTTGGGACAAGACATGCATTGCAGCAGATTGTAATATATAATATACAAAATATTCATGCTTTTATAGGACGGAAGACATTACATAGTCAGCCTTTTACATTAGTTTCTACTTATACAGATCCACTAAAACTATAGTTAGTGTTAATAATTACTTTGTACATTCATTATTTAATTTGAATTCTAGCGATACGAAATTTAACAAATCTATATAAAATTCAATTCATTTTCTAACCATTCAAATGATACATACAAACGTTTGTACGGACTTGCCAGAGAAATAAGGTTCCAGCGTTTGTTCAAACGTTTAACAATCTATTTAACTTTGTCACTACGATTTCGCATCAAATTATATGGAAAATATAAATCTTCCAATACAATGTGATGCTTTTTCCATTATTTTAATTCTTCGGTAGGCTTTCCAATTATTTGACAAACCTACAACTTAAATTGCATTGCATCGTGTATTAGGATACTAAATACAAATATTTGAGTCAATACATTGGCCAGCCCGAGTAGAAAAAACGGCCAAATATTGGCTGCAATATTGCTTAATTTTTATTTAAATTGCATAATATTTGCATCATAAGTACCTAAATCTAATTTGGCCTTAGTAACTTAAAAATGCCAAACTCGACTGAAAGTTACCAATAAAACTAAATGGTATCTTTTCCCCTGAGTTACACATCATACTTTACCGATTGGTTACTAATCAACCAATCACCATTCGCGTAAATTGAAATTTCAACCAATGAGAAGCGCGGATTCTGCGTCGCCATCAAGGCGTGTTCACAGTGACTTTATGTCCCTTCATACTGTGTCTTTCCTTTCTCCTGACATACTTGGTACAATCGCAGACGAAAGCGAAGATAGCTATGAGCGCGAACACTGCGTAGAAGATGGCTAGAGCTATGAGGAAGCTTTCGTTATTCCACTCCCAAGGCTTGTCGCCTTGAAGGTACTCGTAGTTGGAGAGGACTTGTGTGCCGTTGGGAGGCGGACACGGCGATTGTACTATGATGTCTTGGTATCTCTGTAACAACGGGAAAAATTAAAGTTCGTGTGATTTATTTGGTGAGAATAGAGGGTGAATGTTTGAGTCTGTCTAATGTTGCTGGCCCAAGACCGGTTTTGACTCGATCTAGGATTCTGAAACATTGATTGCAATACCCAAAGAGTTTTATCTTTCCTGTAAACTTTCACTTAGCTAACGGTGTCATGGGCGAACCCTACCAAATTTCAAGGTACCTATTACGTAATAGCTTTTGTAGTTTTTACATACATACATACATACAGTCACGCCTCTTTCCCACAGGGGTAGGCAGAGACCACTTTGTCCCACTTGCTACGATCCTGGCATACTTCTTTTGCTTCATCCACATTAATTACATTAGTCTCTTCAGACATGCTCGTCGATTTCGGGTACTCTTGACCTGACCTGTTTCTAAAACGTCCGCGATTTGGTTACGGAACGTTCGTCTAGGTCTTCTCCTCCCAACACAGGATAGGTAGTTTTTGAGATACCTAAACGGTTTATTCTACCATTTTAATCGTATTTCTCATACATAAGTATGTATGTACACAACATAGGTACAGTCCCCGAAATCTAACTTGACAAGATTTTAAGTGCATCGCCTTTTTCATGGAAAAGCGATGCGCGAACTCACCTCCACTACTAAAAAACTTCACAAAAGGGATGACATAGAGAGGTGTTATACATACCTGCTTATTGGTACACCTCATCTCCCGACTAATGCTAGTTTTCAAGGCGGTGTCGCTCAGCTCTCTCTGCAAGACCGCTGGCAGCGTCCAACGGGAGGGCGACACGTATTCCAACCACCGCCAGTATTGCGGCACGTCCTGCTGGTGCAGCATAGCTCCGTTGACCAGGGTACCGAGGAGCAGGCAGAAGCCGCCCACGATGGCTGCGGTCTTCTCCATTGGGATAAGAAAGACCACCGCTCGGAAAAGCATTTGGATTGCGATTAGATAGAGCGTCGTGTAGCCTGAAAGGAAAGAAAGATAAATGTTTATTTTACGTATACATAGAATCACGCCTGTGTCCCTAAATGGGAAAATCATAAGGACCATTTTATAGAAATTTTTGAGATCAACTACTTTGCTTTGAGGTAAGTAAACCTAAAATTTTGACTTTGGGGCCCGAATAAGTCCCTTAGCTCACATGGGATCGATGGGGACTTTTGACACTTTATTCTTTATGCTAAAAGTAAGGTTTCTATGGAGATTTGGCTTTGTCGCAATTTTCTTTATTTCAATTGCCCAAATTGACCGGACTATACATGACAATGACATCTAAAATGTTTGACTTGAATATGCATCCCATAAATGCTTACCGAAGTAGATGTAAAATCCATCGTAGGAGCCAGGACTCTGCGCGTATAACCCGCTCATGGCGTAGCTTGGGACCAGATAAGCTAACCACGTCAGCACAGCCGAAAACAGCTCCAGGAATTGCTGTGAAAAGATATCATGTAAAAAAAGTTTCGTCTACTTTTTTTGTCAATACTTAGGTGTCTACTAGTCTTCTTTTTCTCTTGATACGTTTGAAAATAAAACTATCAGTAGATACTTCTAACGTTATTGCACCTTTACTCTAGTTTTTTTTACCAATGGCAGGAGAGGCCCATTCCGTACTTTAGGTACGCCCAGTCGCTAAAGATCCACGACAAGCCGGTAGAAAGTGACAGTAATTCTACACCCAAACATTAGCCATTAGCCTTCTATGGGTACGCAGTACTATTACCTATTTCGTGACAATGGGAAAGTCCATAAGGAACAACTTTGCCTCTACTTCACCCTCAAATCTGGTTACTTACATCATAAAGCATAAACACGGCCCTGGAATACAAGGGTATCGCCACGTCCCGTTCAACATGGCGTCTCATTGACGTCGCTTCTCGTATGCTCAGCCACAGCAGAAGAGGACACATTGCCAGGCACATCACGGCGTAGTGGAAGCCGATGCGGTCGTTTTGCGTTAGCTGGGAAGAGAGTGAGAGGTTAAGATGAAAGAGAAAAGCGGAATGGCCGTTTAGATTATAATATTCGGTGACTATTTCTTCGGATGGGCGGTATAAGGCTACTTGTCTACTGGAACGGCATCGGAGTGGTGAGCGAGATAAAATCCACCAATAGAACTGCATAAAATCTACGCTCCTCTTCAGTGGATGCAATTCTATGGGTGGATTATTATTATTATCTCCCTCACAGCTCCGCTGCATTGCACCGCTCTAGTAGACAGGCAGCCTTAAGAATGAAAATTGACACAATAAACGATAAAAAGCGGATCAAAAATTTACAGTTCCCG
The DNA here is from genome assembly GCA_005406045.1 of Adoxophyes honmai. Lineage (NCBI taxonomy): Eukaryota > Metazoa > Arthropoda > Insecta > Lepidoptera > Tortricidae > Adoxophyes > Adoxophyes honmai. The sequence continues at coordinate 89,415 of BHDV01015722.1, forward strand.
AAATCTACATCAACACGTTGGATGCTGGGGACTAATCCAAGTTCTGTCATACTGTCAGGAATTTCGTGTCCAGCGGTGGAACTTACGCATCAGCACCAATATCTGACACACTGAGGCTGCATAAATATCTGATACGACTCTATTACTAGAGGCAGTAGAACCTTCCATCCCTACGGAAGGTCGCGGACAAGATTGCCAAACTATAGAACGATTTTGGAAGAGATGAGGGTTGTGTCCCATGTCTATAAACCTACCTTCCCATCGGTGGTTGGTAAGTCCCAGAAAATGGTCCCAGTGATTAGGGACATGATGGCAGCGATGAGCACTCTCGTCACCACGTTGGACAGCAGCGACATTTGAGTGAACACTAGAGTTTTTCTGGAACAAGCAACAGATTTAAAGATATGGAAACTATTTATTGCATACTTGCAAAACATTGACAACCTCGAAAGACTAGAGCTAGCTAGCACCTTTTGACAATTTGATACCAGCAACTTTTGATAACAATAAATTAAAATTACAAACAACTTTTGATAATTTGAGATTAACAAACTGTCATTATTATAATTATCTCTATCAGCTGTTTCACCTAAAGTCACCCATCTCCATACCTGCGACCCGAGGTTAAGGACCTCTCCAGATGTTCTAGAACTTACTCGACCAAAGAGAAGGTCTGCACAAACACATTGGGGCGGGCCACGGGCGCGGGCAGCGACACGGGCGGCGGCGGCTCGGGCGGCGCCTGCCGGGGGCGGGTATGGACCCGCGACCCGAGGTTAATGACCTATCCAAATCTTCTAGAACTTACTCGACTAAAGCGAAGGTCTGCACGAAGTTGTTGGGGCGAGCGACGGGCGCGGGCAGAGGCACGGGCGGCGGCGGCTCGGGCGGCGCCTGCGACTCATCTCCATACCCGCGACCCGAGGTTAATGACCCCTCCAGATGTTCTAGAACTTACTCGACCAAAGCGAAGGTCTGCACAAACACATTGGGGCGCGCCACGGGCGCGGGCAGAGGCACGGGCGGCGGCGGCTCCGGCGGCGCCTGCGCGCCCGCGAACACGCTCGCCAGCGCCTCGATGCGGCCCGAGGACTCCAACATGGCCGCTGCCGACAGGTCGTCCAGGGTCACCAGGTCCACTGGGGAAATATAGGTCGCTGGTTCAAATCCGGTTCGAGGGACCATGTAGACTGTAGAGCAATTGATTTGGTGGAGTGGATAAAAACAACAAGCAGAGAGACTAGCGAATCAACTCGCGCTCGAAGGATTGCATACCAGAAACTATAAATCGTTTTTAAATTGAAACAAATGACATTGCGTGACGTCACGACAGTCGAAAGCCATGCTCAGGCACGTTTGAAGCTACCAAAAATTCAATGAATTGCATTTAGTGATGTGTCACGAATAGGCCCGAAACATGTCTAGCTAATCTCGTTTATAGACATGAGTATCCTTTCATTCAACATGAGTGAGTCTCACGTCAGGACAACTTATTTTTTTATATTTATTAGGCTAGGTTTACAATATAAAAATTTACTTACAGTAATAGTCGGAAGGATTTTTAAAGGCAGGGCAAGGGTAGTCGATAGAGGCGAAATATGGCAACATGTCTCTTCTGTACCCGCTGAACATGGTTCTGCCAGCGGATATTAACACCACCTGAAATTATTTATTTAGCTTTAGTCGTGGTAAAAATAATATGTCACTTGGGAAAGGAAAAGTATCCTCACAGTTGGCTATTGGTAACGCAAAGTTGAAAAATAATCATCCGGTTCGAAGGACCAACAAAAACTTAGCTTGCATTTGATGACAAGTGTTTTTGATATGTTTACAGTTATAAGTAAAACATAGGGGACATTTATTTATGACAATGGTGGTGGTTTTAGGTATTATCGAACCGCGATTAGAAAGGGATTCGAGAGTACCGTTAGCACAATTGTACTTATTAAAAGATTAAATATAATTATAAACCAATATTTGATATGTTCATAAGTGCAGACCCTTATAGATAATAGAATTAATAGCTGAATATGATTTGCATATTTAAACTCTATTCTCGGTAAATACTGTAATTTTTTTAATAAAAAATTGTAATATCATATCTGACAAATCTGTCACTAACCACATTATTTCGCTTTATCAAATTGCCGTAGCTGTTCAAAAATACATAAATAAAAAAATATTTAAAATACTTTTAAAATGCTACAGATTTAAGAAAGTAACTCTATTTGATCTGAAGTATTATCTCTTAATGCTATCGGAAATCAATAGAAAAACGCTACATAATTTGATATATTTTCCATGCTTTAGAAATTCATTGTACCAAAATAACAATTTACTTTATCTGCATACTCTACCACTGACAATGTCATATCATGCATTTAGTTCAAAAATGACATATGTGCTCAATCCCTTTCTAATCGCGGTTTGATAATAAACATTGGAGGCTATGGTAAAGCTTGGCTGTATGAAATCCTTTAATTAAAGGATAAGTCCATCCCGGAGTCGTTCGTATTCTTTGCACAAAAAAGCGTTAATTTATTTTCATACAATAGGAAACTAGATTAAAACAAAAAAGCACTCCAAAATAACCTTGTTTTGTCATGCCAATGTTACACAAATAGTGTGTAGGTACTGTCTATATTTATTTAACTACTTGATTTCTACAGATTTCTACTTCATATATCATATACCTATACAGATTTAGAGAACAAATTCATTTACCTTAGTGAGCATCGCGAAGATCTCATAAGTCGGCGGATGGAGCGACATAATAACGACTCGTCCGGTACTCGCCCAGTTTCTCAGATACTCGACCAGGAAGAACGTGTCAAATATGTCCATTTCCTTGGTGGGCTGGTCCAGAATGAGTATAGCCGTGTCTAAGAGGAGTTGGCAGGCGACGTTGAGTCTCCGGATCTCGGAGCGCGTCAGGCGAGCCACGTTGGTGTCTCGGACTTGTTCGAGACCTAATTCTTCTATTAGGAGGTTTATCTGGAAGATGAATGGCGTTTTAGGCGGCTGTCGAAGCGACGTCTGACCCTTTTGTATCTGAAGGTTGAATCAGAGTTTTTTTTTCGTTTTCGTGTTTTATTTTGTATCTTTCACTCAAAATCATACGTCTTAACACAAAAGGAAAGAAAAATTAGCAACTTCTAATGGTAAACTTACATCCGAGTGGACCGCCTGATTCACCACTGTGGGAAAGACTCCAATAGAGAGATCTCTCTCCAGGCAGATGTTATGCCTGGGGACCGAAGTCCACAGAGAGGAAGTTGGAAGTTGTATTTATGCAACCGTTCGTCGAAACTTCGTTAGCGCGATGTAGAACCGTTTAGTTCGGCTGTTCGACGCATGTGGCGCTGGGGCGCTACATCACTTTACAGCAAGTAAAGATTTAGCCAAACACTGGAAGACTATAAGGGCGGGTATTGTTTGGATACAGAAAAAACTTCCGAAGAAGTTTGACAGTTTCATAGATTTTCGAGCGTTTGTTCACATGAGGTTGAAAAGAAAAAAAACAGCATAGTTCCCAAGCTCCTCACCCGATCTCTGTCGTCCATCTTGACCTGATGTTGGTTCTGGCGCGGCCGGCGCAGCGAGGCATGGAATCGCAGAGTGTGTTCTACTGACATGGATGGGCAGAGCGAGGTGTCCTTACGGACGTACGCCGCCACCTTGCGGAGAGTCGACGAAGCCACCGGCTGCCCGTTGAGGACTATGTCGCCTGATAGTTTCTGGAACGAGAATAACATTTTATGTTACATGAATAGATAATGTAGCGTAGCGACGCTAACGGCACCTGTTATCGAGTAAGTACATCCTCAGCTGTCAAACACTGTTCTACAGACCGCTAACGAAGTTTCGTAGATCGGTTGCATAAATACAACTTCCAAGTGTCTCTTAACTGACTTTGCCTCTCAGTCCCCAAGCCCAACAAATTTATGCCGGATATATAAGCATCTCTCTATTAGTGTTTCCCACAATAATATTTTGAGAAATGTTGTTTGTTGAGCGTAAAAACGACATTCTTTAATCAGTGTTAACATACCTAAGGTGCCGAACATGGAAACCAGGTAAGGCTAGTCCACAAAATTCAAGGTTTCTCAACGTACCTACCTATTTATGAAAAGGTCTTTGCTCGGAGTTTCTCTGAATGATTGAATTTGTAAATATGTGTGTGTATCGCTTAGCCCACCGTACTCGTTAAAATGGCAACGAGCCGACCATGTAACCCGAAGATCTGATAGCCGTTAGGGTAGACGAGTTCTAGAGTGGAGAGCATGGATCGCCAAACGTAGTAGACATTATCAGACACGGTAGTACTATAACAGTTCCCAGTTTGGTAGCAGAAGTGTCCTTTCGTTTAGACCTAGATATTTACCCCTTTTTTTTGTCGGTGGGAAAATACGCTACGCATCACGTCTTGGGTACGACGCGATGGTTATGTCGGGCTTTCCTCACGAGGGAGTCATACCCACTAAAAACCCACCGGTGGTTCCTTCCCTCCGGATTAATAGGCGTCGGGGGTCTCTAGGGATGCACCAGAGATCTAACAGAACATGTTTCAACCTTTCAACTTAATACAAAGAAAGGCCCTTACTTTTCTAACGCCAGCCAGGACGTCCAAGAGTCCCGTGGCTTCCTGTTGCGCAGTAGCCAGCACCGCGAGGATCTCTCCGGACTTCACTTCAAAACTGAGCCCCGACACCAGCAGCGCTGACTTGTTCTCTGGTGATGTGATCTCAAGACTGTTAACCTGAAAGTGATTAAGGCGGGTTATTTGAAATACTTGTCTTAGATGTCTTGACTCTTATACAGACAGAGTGCCGAAAACTACTCGGAAACTTTAGGGACCTCCTCCACGATCGAGAATCTCGGCGATATTAAGTATTGTCATGCCCTTTGCGGCATTCTCCTGACGGTCCCTGAATAGGTATTAGTCTATGCTTTTTTTTATGTGCAGTGACGCCGCTTAAGAATTGCTTAGGTACGGTAAAGACTTATTAATTCTCGAGGACACAAGTCATAAGTATGTAAAGAACATGACGTGTGAATCCTAAAACCATAGATTACATACCCACATGACTACAAAAGCCTTCAAATCTTAGACAAATGCAGCGTCCCCAGCACTAAGTCAATATGACGTAATTCAAGTGATCGACATGGAGGGAGATCTCTCTATTGGACTCTTTCCAAAAACACATCTGTTCATCACCACAAAACTTACTCTAAGCGAAGAATTGGAAACCATAATAGTTGGGATACACTTACATAATAGTTAGGGTAGATGTAAGCTGAATGCGCGTAGCCGTCCAGGTGGTCTCCCGGTCTTAGCGTGGAGTGTTTCCTTGACTGCGCTATGGACATGTGGCTGCCGGCCTTGGACATTCGGCCGCCGAGGTGGGATGAGGGCATCAGGTAGCTGGAACAAGGCACTTTAGTCAGTTCTACCGTGATTAAACTACCTAAATAACGCACGAAGTTGTTCGCGTCATTGTTACTGGTGATCTCATCGTCTGTATTCCCTGACACATCTTCATTAGGTACCTGAGTCTCTTCAGTACCTACTAGATTGGATAGGCTATTTCTTAACCAGACTTCATCTTTTTCTTTCTATCAGGTGAGCTAGAAGCAGGGTTGGAAAAAAACGCGTTTTTTTTAAAAAGAACAAAACATCGTGTTTTTTTTCCACGAAAAAAAAACATGTTTTAATCTCTTTTTTGAGAATGTTTTAATTGATATATTTTAAACATGTTTTAATCATGTTTTGAACATAGTTTAAAACACTTCTTGCTATATCAAATATAATTAAGTACGTACTCTAAAGAGAAAAGATACGTAACTCTAACTTGTAACTGAACAAACAAGATGACGCAATACGTACATACGACTTTGTTCTAAAATGGGGTAGGCAGAGCACACGAAACGTGACATAGACAAAACCATGATTATGACTATTCCACGCTTCGCAGCCACTTCTAGCATAATTTTAGGTTTGACAACAGATGCAAGAGGTAGTATAATAGTGACAGGTTGCTAGCCTGTCACCTAAAGCATAGAAGGATAGAGAAGATTACGCAATAGTACATATATTATTATAGGTACTTGACAGAGCGAGTTTTGCCATCCTACAGAGCCGGCACAACCTCAAAAATTAAATGTATTGAATAATTGGTAAAAAATAATAACAAATGAAGTAAGTAAGTAGGTATTGTTTTTTTATGGTTGATTTAAACTTGATTAAAACAAAATGTTTTAAAACATGTTTTATATAGGTATGTTTATTTTTCAGTGTTTTAAACTATGATTTAAACACTTGTTTTAAACAATTGTTTAAAACATTGCCAACACTGGCTAGAAGTCATTCCTTAGTCAGTTCAGAATCAGTGCATTGAGTTTGATAGGTATACAAACAGTGGTGTGCAGTTTGATTTCGGAATACTTACTTATTCAAGCAAACGAGGATAACATTTCGTCTTGGAACTAGTAACTTTTTATTCGCGGTTAAATCCAGTTTTCTTATGAAAAAAATGGGTATTAAGGTTTGAGTGATAAGTCAAGGTTCCAAGGCTACATTTTAGTATTGTTAGGTAAAATCGGCCTTTACAGGATAAAACAAAGTAATAAACACAACCTAGCCTGGTGCCGTCACGTTTTCAACTATATAGAGAGAAACAATGGCAACAATGAGCGAATTCATGGTATAATGTGACGATCCACGCTGACTATGTTTTATAGGCCATTATGCAATTCATCTGTTGTTTTATGTGCAATCTGATATCCTCCAAACTTCGACAATGACAACATACCTACTCGGGTATTATTATTCACATCTAAATACTCTCCATTTGCGTGTTTACAGTCATTTCCAAAAATCGTTTATTCCTCGAACATCTTATCAAATGCCTCTTTCCTTATTTTTTAGGAAATAAAATTTAATCTTGAAAACCACGTTTAACAGTTTTTTCCATACTATTATTCCCTGGCCTCCAACTTGCAAGATTTGTAGCACCAGCTAGTTATGTGATAAGAGTACTTGTTCCATTCCACTACTAAAAATCTTGCCACGGTAGAATCCAGGGTTTAGCTGGCTCCACTAACTCAATCCAAGATCAACTAGAAATCTGTTGGGGTGCATTGGGAGGGGAACACCTAGACAAACTTTTCGTGACCAAATCGCAGACATTTAAGAAACACATCAGGTCAAGAGTACCCGAAACCGACGATCATGTATGAAGTGATTAATAAATGTGGATGAAGCAAAAGAGGCATGTCAGGATCGTAGCATATTGAACATAGTGGTCTCTAAAAGACGCTTGACGATATGTATGTAAGACCAACTGACCTTTGATGATCATTGTCAGGAACGTAATCAGCCACGCTGTTCCGCCGCTGATTGTACACGGGGCGCTGGGGCCTCGCGTCGATGCCCAGCAGGTTGGCTTCGCTGACAGACTTGTTCCGCGAGCTGGTCCAGCGGGCCTCGTTCCGCAGCCCCGCCTGCTGCATCGCCACGAGCGGCACCCCAGGGCCATGGGGCTGGGGGGACAAGGGATAGTTAAAAACTAAGGGTAGGTAAATCTTGTGTGGTTTACTCCACTATCATGTTTGTCTTTCTCAGGCGACTAAGTATAGGTCATCTTGAAAAATACGAATAACTCTCGCTTTAAATCGAGTTTAGTTCTTCATGTTTCGAGCTAATCCGAGCTAAAGCCCTTCATCTAGGAGCCGCGGCGGCTTAGCTCGATTTAAAACGTGCGTTAATATCCGTATTTTTTAAGATGAGTGAGTCTCATGCTACTATAGGTCTTTTAAAGCCTTTTGTGGTGAAAGAAATCAGTATTTATACGATTTGACACGTATGAAAGCAATCAAATTGGGCAGTTGACTAAAAAAACGATTCAGTCCGTGTTTTTTTTTTCTAATTAACAAACACGAAAAAAGGATGATTGCACTTTGAAGTTTAGAGTGACGTCACTGCGTGGTACAATTATAACACGACATGACGTCACAAGCCGTTTGATGAGCTTTGTCGATGTTTAATTAATTGAGAAACCAAAACACACGTATTTCATATTTTTCCATAATCTAAGTAATGGACATCACTTTAAAAATTGCCTTTATTCTATGACTGTCAGCTTTCTTATTCACTTACTTGCAACGACGGATGTAAGTTCTGCATCCTGAAGTCGGGATCTGATCTGTACTTGCGGCTGTACTTGTAGTTCGTGGACGTCTCGTTGTCGGAGCTGTCGTAGCCTGACGACGTTTCGCGTATGCCCCGGCTTTGCCTGTGTATCCTGGAAATAGAGGGATTGAGATAATTGGTCCGAGGAACTTTAAACAAGACGTGTCCTCTTGTCATGCGCACTTGTTAACGGTAATAAGAATTCAAAAATGGTCATATTAATGTAAAATTCTAACCTATTACGGCGTTCGACCTTTAACTAGAAAAAAGGGCGTCAAAATCCCATTTGAAATAAGGGTAAGGTAGGTAGAGTTTACACGTATAAAAAGAGATAAGAGTTCACCTAGGTGCTGGTTTCATTCCGCTGCCGATAGATGTCTTAGGTTTCGGCGTCCCAGACCGCTGGGAGCCGTTGTGGTTCGGCGGAAACACCCGAGGGAGCCCGAACTTGAGGTACGTGTACATGTTAGAGCCGAGCGCCGATCTGTAAAATAAATAATTCGTCAAAAAAACGACATTCACATCAAATCCAAGCGTCTTAGTAGATTTGCACTGGTTACCCAACCCTCCCAGTTACGAGTATTTACTGCGGGTGCGTTTAACCAAATGATAAAAATGCCTTGGAGGGTCATACACAAAGTTCTCGTCTCTTGTGCGGGCAAGGCAATAGTTAAGGATTTACTTATATAGTGATTGTAGTAGGAAAGATCAAACGTATTTAGTACGCCTCCTCTGCTACTACCCCGTGCAAACAATTCATAAGATAGGGCTTTCTAAGTTATGAATTTTATGTCCACAGGAGAGACCTTTTCTGTCCTGTAGAATAAGAGTGACTCATTTCAAGACAAAATTTTATTCTCATTTGGTAAAATTGACCCTTATAAGTATATAAGTAAGTATACCACTCTGATTAACCTAGTCAGTTATTAGGTTCTCTCAAGAGAAAGAAAGAGGTAATGACCGACAACAATCATAAACGATCAGCACTTTCGCCACTCGGTCTTTAAGATGTATTGATCCATATAAGGAACATCAACGCCACTAAGTTACTTTCCCCATGACAAAGCGGTGAAACTGTGTCTTAAACTTGTAAGTTATGACAATGCGTTACTTAATAGCGTGTTATGTTTATGTATGACGTGTGGTGAAGTGTCACGTCGTATTGTAACGTATTACGAGTATTCTGCTAGTAACTCGTTTTATAAATGAAACAAAAGAAGGCAAATAATGCTAAGTAGATGGATTGCAGAATCGTTGTTAACCAAATTTTAAAGGGTTCAAATGATATGCCTCTTAAGCCTACATATCTATGGAAGACGCAGATTTTGAACTCTGAATTTATAAGGCAGTAGGTACTATAGCAGCACTTGTTACAAACCACGTCGGTCAACGCACGACGTCCTAACCCTAGAACAGGGATGGCGAACCAATGGCACGCGTGCCAACCTTGACCCGCAACAAAATAGTTCAGGCACGGCAAATACAGACGAATCTATCCAAGACTTTTTAATTTTTAATAAATAGTATCTAGTTTTATTTGTTCGATAATATCAATAAGCTTAAATTATTTGATGGCACGTCATAGCTATAATACTATCCTTACTAATATTATAAGGGTAAATATTCGGGCGTTTGAACCGCTGTCATTATTCTCAACACTTTTTTTATCAGATTCTGTTGGAGATGTGTATATAATAGTCTAGTATGTACTTATTTGCAAGACATAGACACTATATGACACACTTATTATACCGATTTGTAAATAAATCTAACAAAAAAAGTGTTGAGAATAATGACAGCGGTTCAAACGCCCAAATATTTACCCATAAATCGGAAAGTGAGTTTGTTTGTTTGTTTGTTTGTTGGTTCCGCTTTCACGCCGTAACTACTGAACCGATTGCTTTGAAATTTTGCAGACGTTAAGTTAGAAGTCCGGATTAAATAATAGGGCACTTTTTATCCCGTAAAAAAATGATGTTCCCGAGGGAATGTTGGCTTTATACCGCAATATAACCGAAATCCACGCGGGCGAAGCCGCGGGCGGAAAGCTAGTTAGATATAAATGTCACTTATATCACTAAAGGTTCGCCATCCCCGCCCTAGTCTGTCCGCCGACCACCGTCACCAAGCCTCCAAACTATTTAGCACCAAAAGCGCCTACAATATTGTCACTAAATACGTCACCAACAAAGTTTTGTTGGCTATAAACCGACCGACATAAGGAGGGGCCTTTGAGAAGAAAACTGTCTTACTTGGGTCCATATCTCGGATGGGACAGTATGGACTGCACGGTGGTATCACGTAGCTGGAAGTTGCCGTAAGGTAAAGGACTCTTGTCCGTACTGCCGAGCGCACTGTCCGTGAAGTCTGAGTTCAAATTTTGCCTGTGGAGATGGAAAAAAAAAGATTATCGGTATAGAGAGAAGCGATAATTGATTGAGGGAGTAAAGACAGTAAGATGTTATAGTAGATAGTCGAGTCAATTGATTTTGTACCCACCTAATAAAGATTTAGGTACTTTGTCCAGTAGTGCAATGAATTATGATGTTTCCTGTGAATGGGTTTTATGGTGGGTCAGGAGTCAAGTGGTTCGATATAAGGTACCTACTAGTTTAATTTATCTATATCCCTAGATTTTGAAAACAATACTACACAAGAACATACCCTGAAGAGTATGTAAAGAAATCAATTGACTTATTTCACACAACATGATACGTGACCGGCTTTGGAAATCTCGAATTTGGGTGTTCTTGGCCTCTTCACACTTGCAGTTCCAAACTGACTGACAGCGAAAGCGAAGTGGAGCGCCGTGATGGTATAAATCTGGAGTTCCCAACCAGGTGGGCACGCCCCCCTTGGGGGGCGTAGAGCAATCTCAAGGGGGGCGCGAAATGTTTGTGTTTTTATTAGATAAAAATATTTCAATGTACACAATATTAAATTTTGTTAAAATAAAGCTAGTTTTATTGTGCACATTGAAAAAAATATGGGATTTGTGATCCTAGGGGGCTCTACGAAAAAAGGTTGGGAACCCCTGGTATAAATAAACGAAACGCTTTTTTCCCGGCCGGTGCTTTCGCCCTCTTTCGCATAATTTCGAATAATACATGCAATATCGTTGCGCCACCGCACTGCGCCGCCCGGTTTCCGGTGTCAGTTCGTTTGGACCGCGTAGAAACCATTTTGTTCTGCTTCAGCCAGGGATCCTAGGAGCCGAAGCGTCGGTACCAGGGCACTAGAAGTTACCTGTAGATGGACCAGGCGTGCAGGTCCTCGGAGTGCATGTGCCGCGGGTCCTGGAGCAGCGGGTTGGAGGGCACGGAGTAGCGCCGCTCGCCGCCCGGCCCCATCGACTGGGACATCATGAGGCTTGAGCGATTAACTCCTGGAACAAACGAATGAACATGAAGCTGCCACATGTTATGAGTGTGAAGTCGCCGTGAGAGTAGGATTCAGAAATACAGATCAAGCACTCAGTAGTGTCATTACGATCAAGACACGCGTCACTCTCGTCTGCGTTTATTTAATATGCATCAGTTTAAAAATACAGTTATCTAAGAAATACAACATAGAAACAAACCTTTGTCATCCCCGGAAAATATCGCAGCAAACGGACTTCTTCAGTTTACACATGGCTTGCAGTCATCTGTAACAATAGAAAAGTTAAATTAGATTATAAACCTAACATAATCAAATCATCTAAAAAGTAGATTTGCGCTTTATGTAACAGAATTTCATAGATTACTTCAGTATTAAAGTCTGCCTTGGCCAATGCTTAAAATGTTAATGCTTAACTTAATGCAATGGGTAACGCTTGGAATACCTATTTACAACACACGACTGGCTTTGGAACGGAACGGAAAGAACTTTAAGAACGTTAACGATACTCAATCATCTATAAATAATAAAATATTCTCTTATTACCAAACTGCGAAAACAGCTAGACTGCGAGCGTCTTTCGCGACTTGCGATCGTAACCGGTTGTGCATCTTACGATACAGATTAAGATAGACATATGCATTTAAGATTTAGTGTCTGTAACATACACGCACATACATCACGCCTGCATTCCCAAATGGGCCAGGCAGAACATAAGAAACGTCACATGGTCAAAACCATGACAGTTTCAGGCTTAGCAGCCACTTCTAACATATTTTTTAGGATTCAAGTTAATAGGTACAATAGGATACTAGTCTGTTGCCTGAAGCATACCTATTTATCCTTAGTCGCCTCTTACGACATCTACGGAAGAATTGGAGTGTCTGTTAAATCATTCTAATCCGATCCGGCGCGAGCCAGTGGCGGACTAAGCCCATCAGAGGCCCGGGGCGGCAAAGCTAAATGGGGCCCCCCAGCTTGAAGAAGTATAGTTTTACTAAAAAATAACCGGCCAAGTGCGAGTCGCGCACGAAGGGTTCCGTACCAAAAAACAGCAAAAAAAAAAAGCACGTTTTTGTATGGGAGCCCCCCTTAATTATATTACTATTTTTTTGTCTTTAGTATTTGTTGTTGTAGTGACAATACACATAACATGTGAAAATTTCAACTGCCTAGATATCACTGTTCTTGAGATACAGCTCGCAGAATGGTGACCTCCTGACCTCTAAAAACGGCCAAAATATCACATTTTTTATGGGAGCCCAAAATTGTATAATAATTGCCCTTAATAATTGTTATCAAATGACCAAATTTATCGTGGGAATAGTCGGAAAATAAAAAGAAAATCCGACTTTGTGGCTCACCATTTTATTCGGCACCAGTTTCATACTAATTCAATACCAGTTCTAATCCATTATTCCACAACCCCGTACAAAAATCATGCGACAAGAGGAAATAATCGAGGGTTGTACTTTTGAATTCTCAACTGCACTCAGTTGGACAGCTTACAAGTGACGGCATAGTGCTGAATCTTATTATTTTATGCCCTTATATCGTTCTAGATAGGTCACCTGGTAGTTCAGATTACCCATATTTTTTACTACATGGGCCAGTAGTCTATAAAATATGAATCAAGTGACAAAAAAAACATTGATTTTTTTTTGTAGCATGATTTATAACAGCGTGGCTTGTAAATACTGAGTACCGCAAACTTATCGCCCTAAAATTGAGCGTCGACATTTTTACTCAATTTTTTGCAAAAGTTGAACCTTCCTGGTTTAAAAACATGCATGACCATAGGTTAGACATTAGGCTGAAAAATATGCTTGTTCAATAGGCATTAAAAAATGGTTCACATTGAATTAAAATGAAGACAATTACGAAATCGATTTCTTTTCACTTTTTCCTTCTATCGAAAGCACGGCTACATTAACCATGCAGTCGCTCCTGACTAGACCCATTTTAGATAGAAGATATTTTTTCATTGGCTACCAACCCATTTTCCAATTTTACATTAGTAGTAGACACCACCACAAGAAGTATTGATTGTATTGAAGCAAGGGTGTAGCTACTGCCCTGCCGTATCAATTCTAGGGCCCCAAACTTGATTATTTATATTTCTTCTGTGAGAAATCTCTACCCACTCTTTTTTACCATTTTCAAGGGCCCCCAAACATTTTTTTTTATATCCCC